>JASMMZ010000012.1:1426830-1518742 GCA_038502455.1 Anisogramma anomala | reverse complement strand
AAGACACATGTCCGCCGCAGCCGCAGACGCGGCCCATGCCGTCGCCGCCGCCGAGGCCGCCGCGGCGACCAGCTGGCGCAGCTTCGGCGGCGAGGTGCTGCCCGACATGCGCGTCACCGTCGTCTTCCTGCCCGTCGCGCTGGGCCTGGTCCTCGTGCTGCCCGCGGCGCTGTGCCTGCTCTGGCTGTCGCGGGGCCGCGTGGTGCCGTGCGCGCCGCCGGACTACGGGTCCCCTGGGCGTGGTCGCGGTATGTATTTTTTTTTAAATTTTTGTTTTAATTTTTTAATTTCTTTTTCATTTATATATATATGTATATATATATATATTTGGTTGGTTGTTGACCACTCTTTCTGTGCCTGTCCACATTTGGGCGACTGGCTGACCGGTCGGTGTGAACGAGGTCGCAGACACCGAAAAGGCGCACAGTGAGCCCGTCGTCGCGGGGCAGCAGGGCAGCAGGGCGCCATGATGCCGCCGGGCAAGTTCTAGGGTAGGGGGCCCGGTGGCGATGGAGCTGTGGCGCAGGATGACGATGACTGCGGAGAAATGGCACCGTTACTAGGACCGCGGACACGACAATGGAACCGTTCTCGGGGAACTGTTTGCAGGTGCCTACCGACTCAGGGCGGCGATGTTGTTCGATGCAGGTTGCCATGGGGTTCTTTGTACTTGTACAGCGATGGGGGAGGGGAGGGGGGGTTGTTTATGGGAGGTATTGGATGTGTGGTTTGCAACATGGAGTAGTGCCGGTGCCTCATGACCTCTCCTCCCAGAGCTCAGGCCTTGGCGGCTGGCCACTTCACGGATCTTGTATATGCTTTTTTTTCTTTTGCTTTTTTTTCTTTCGAGGGAAGACTTCGAAAAATACCGCTTAGAGTCGCAAGCCTTTGCAATTGGCAAACCTGTATCCTTATTGGTGCAAGAACAGCGACAGTCCCTCAGGGACTGGTCCTGCCACAGCCCGCGTGAGTGCATCCACACCATGGATGCGATCGCACACGACCCAGAGCCCCCCAGGCCAGGCGGCCACGCTGGACAGCCTCCACCTCGACATGCTGCCCTCGTAGGTACGCCGTACACGGATGTGAATGCCGGGTCCCACGGCCCAGTTTTGATATCCTTTTACAGAACAACGACGGGAATCAGAATAGGTTGGCTGTGAAAAGGTCCCATGTTCAGGTTCCTTCCCATGGCAGCGTGGCGTGCGTACTTCCTGCGTGCATGCAAAGGGTCATGTTGGGAGGAAGGCCAAACGAAGCAGCACAGCAGCTATATAATACATAGTAATCGTATGCCAACGCTACCACAAGCAGCCAAGCACACTTGTCCCTCCCGGAATAGCCACGTCACTCTCACCAGCAGCGACCGACCTGGGTTTGAAAAGATCGGGCCCCTGAGGTTGTCGCAAAAGCCATCCTCGCCAGTCCCGGACGGCAGGTCCCCACGGCCTCCTGCGCCGCTCGGGTGCCAAAACGTCCCGGTGGAGCCACAATCTTTCCGTCCTGCTCATCCGTCTTGGATACAGATCGCGGTCCGCATCAAGCACTCCCTCGTCCCGGGTAGGACCGCTGCACTTGTTTTTTCCCCCGTGCCCTGCATATACTTATCAAGGTATAGAACCACGTAAGCAACCGGGGGGTATTGATTTACAAAGAAACTGATAGTAATAGCGTATAAAAGGGTTCGTTTTCTTGTGAAAAATAAAAATAACAAAAAAATTGTCATCCTGGTTTTGGAAGAAATTGTTGTGACTATTGCCTATGTAGGTAGTGCAGTTGACTGTGTTGTCAACTGCACTGGCATGCAATAATCCGATATTGTTGATCCAACTGTAATGGCACGCAGCAATCTGGCAGCTAATGTCATCTGACCGGTCCACGTTAACTAATATCGATTATGTTAGATTGCGATTGAAGAAAGAGTGACTGTCCATTTGTATAATGGGTACGTAACAGCGCTGTCTTATAAATAAATAGGTGGGAACTGGCTAGCAATTCCCACGATGGAAAGGATATCTATCTACTCTTTACTTCAATGAACGTTATATTCGATTACTTCGATTAAGACGATTCGAATCGACGCAATCATTACGACTGAATTCCTTCCAACATTCATCCGTGGTGAGCTAGGTTTACCACTGATCGATAAGGTAAAATAAGCTAATGGTCGATTACACTCATTACAAGTTAAAATCAGTGGTTGTTGTAACTATTGTCAACGGTGTTGGCCAATGCAATGCCAACTGTGGTGGGTTGCATGCATGCCAAAAGTAAAGGGTTCATTCACACAGCGGGCACGGACCAGCGCTGTCCCATACTATGTACTGTACACACGCCCACGACGATGACCAGACCGCCTGGAAAGCATACGAAATCACTTACGGAGGCTGGTCGCCTGTTAGACGAAGGACTGGATCGAAGTCACACATGGTACAATCGAATATTCTTCTTATAATCAGCTACGTATATGGGTAAAAGAAGCGTGGGATTCGATTAACGACCAACGGCTTCGTAAACTGCTAGAGACGATACCTCAAAGGCGTCAGGATGTAATTGATGTTGATAGGGGACCTAAAGTACGAAGTGCTAGAATACAATATGTGGCTTCAACACAGATGTAACTTAGTGTCATATACTCTGTTACTGTGGGGTTGTGGGCCGAGACACAACGTGGAAATAACAAATACCCATAACATCATAGTTCCGTAGCAAAATATATAAACTCCTTGCTAGATACTTAGGGAATACTAGGCTTTTATATGGTTTTATACAATGTAACCTAAACCAACATAAAGGTTTTACTATGTAGTTAGTGTCAACATCTTAGTTACATAACATGTGTATGCTAAAGATACCTTACATGTGTGCTTTTATTTACTTATACCACGACAGTATATACTTCAATCAAGATAATAGTATTCTTTTCACGCCTTTCTTACATATAATATATAAATCAAGTAAGTATACTTTGCAATAATTTCATTTTGTTGATTTCTTACTTCATTAAAAGCCTAGTGTTGGAACAGCAGTCAATTGCAGTACAGTCAAGTCAACTATTCTGACTGTAAGTTGATTGTATTGTTTGTGGGTTAACTGCAAGTTAAGTGCAGTAGGTGCCCAATTCAGACTAGGGCACGGGCCAAGCAATTGGGCATACAAATTGGTGTGCAGACCAGCTGGCGGTCTGCCAAACATAGAAGCAATACATCACCACTTTCAATGCAATACCAGTTACTTCGACCAGAGATTCGAATCGACTACGTTGCAACGATAAAGGCCTACCAACACTGATAAATGCTTATTAGGTTGAACATATATAAGTTAGGTAAAAAAAGAAGCTATTTTCCGGTTGTTACGCTTTGTTTAGATAAGGTAGAGGAAAGATTCTTACGAAATGCCCCTACAATACTGTCAGTTTTCGCGGCAGTAAAATAGGGAGAGCTTCTGAATTGCGTCAGTTTTCACGGTAATTCAGAAGTGGCGACGGTATCGCCATTTAAAACACCAAGAAATCTTCATTAAAACAGTTTTGAAAGCGTTGAAATTGATCACCTACAAGTCTCAAATTCTTCAAGTTACTAGAGTTGGCAAATGGCTAAGTCGCTACTACTACTACTACTACTACTACTACTACTAGTATTATTATTGTGAATTGTTGATAGGCCTTTAGACGTTGCAACGTTGTCGATTCGAATCGGTCGAAGTAACAGTAGTATTGCGTGGTCAAGTGGTGGATGTATCGTTCTAAGTTTGGCAGACCGCTAGCTGGTCTGCACGCTAATTTGTATAGCCAAATGCTCGGCCCGTGCCCTAGTCTGAATTGGGCACTCCATACTTAGTACCGTCAACTTGGCTGTACTGCAATTGACTTGACTGCACTGTATTTGAATGCAATTCCAACACTAACGGCTTTTTGTTTTGTGGTGCCAGTGCCGGTGCCAGTGCGTTTTGTCAGAAAACCTTTCGGCCACACAAGTCCTTCGCCATGCCAACTCCACTGTTGTTTGTATGGTAAGATCATTTCTTATCATTTGCATTCCCGCTACCAAGTGTTGTACCCACTTTCGTATTCCACTTTTTCAATATACGCACAACTGTACGCCCAACTTGACCGTACCAATTAATTAAATCCTTTTTAACAACAGCCTCGACCCTTTAACAGTTTTCTCAGTTTACTAGGGTACTCCTATCCTCCTTTTTGTTTATCGTCGTGTAATACTTTAACATGTAGCTTTTCAACGTAGCCCTCGATCCGTATAATTAGCCTATTATAGTCTACAACCATTTTTATGGCCCTTGATGATACGCTTGTGAGGGCAACGTATTGCTTGAAACTTTGTAATATTTGACGATAAAAAAGGAATAATCTAACTGAAATAGAGCTCAGCGGCGCTACGCATATAACATATGACAAGTATGGGCACATGCTTTCCTAATACTATGTACCAGTCCTTACCCTTTATCGTAAGTATATTCGTACCCCCACTTATATATAAAAAGTCTACAGGACCAAAAGGAAAAGCAATGTCCTTATTGTATCATGTGTGAGTGAGACTGCAAAACGCAAGACGTGAGATACGAGACGTAAGAAGCGAGACGCAAGACACGAAATACGAGATGTAAGGCGTGAAACGTGAGAACCGAAACGAGAAACACAAGATGCAAAAAGCGAGATGCGGAATATAAGACGCGAAATATAACGCCTTTTAATATATGCTCTTTTCATAAGCATCAATGGAGTCTCTATAATAATCCAACTCGTCTACAACCTTTCATTCGTTGTCTTTAACAATATATCCTTTTTAACGAACGAGTTATTAAATTTGGTTTCTTATTCGATGACGACAATTCAAATGTTTATTTACAATTATATTAACCTTTTACTCATCCTCCTTAAAAACCTCTTTATATTGTAATAGTTTAGGCGGTAGATGCATACGTACGAAGCGATTATATTCAGTATAAAGCGACAAATTTCATACGCTTATAGTGGAATCAACGTGTAAATTAGCCAGAAAGTCAAGTATAACAGCCAAATTTCACATACGTTTTACTATAATATTTAAACCCAATTTTGGCATCGTGAATTTCTCTGACCAATATAAAGGTTTATAGGTTTTTTTACGTATATAGCTATATATGATTATTAACATTAAACTTCATTTAATAGTAATTTTTATGGGGAAAAAGTTTGGCCTCTATAGCTATAACATTTATATTGAGTTGAGAATTTCGGCATAAGTGTTTCTTTATGAAGCGTATTTCTAATTATTACCGCGAGAAAGCGGCGTTTAAGCAGTTTATAAGAGCATACAGTTAAAAACTAAATAAACACTTACAAGGGCTAATACTAATAATACTTAAATAAACATTATAAATATTCTATTGCAAGGTAGGTATATACTTAGTCTATAATTGTTTATAATATTCGGTAACGTAATAACGTAAAGTTTACTCGACAATCAGTTTTTTTTTTCATTCGACTTAACTATTTACTTAAGGATAATAAACGGTTATTATCTGTTGGTTAGGTCTATATGTTAATATATAAAGAAAACACTATAATATTCAAAGTAGTAAGGTAGATAAGATTAATGAAAAAGGGACAAGAGGCATTTAGAGAGTGCATGCCTCAGATGAGAGCTTATAAGCTCTCACTTAGAGTGTGGCACTCTATTATATACTCTACTAATGTCTCTCTTAAGGTGTGAAATACTATCATATACTTTGTAATAGTGCTTCCTGCAGCGTAACACGCTATTATATACTTCAAAAATATAGTCTTATATGCTTACTAATTATAGTAATATCTAATAATACTCGCACTAATAATCTTTTATTTTTATTAAGCTTTGTACTTATAATTTAGTTATAATAGTGTAATTACTTACATCTTTAATCGGTTATTCGGTAATGATAATAGTTTAGACTATAATTTGTTTTAAAAGGTTGGTGAACTTTGTAAAGGTGTAACTTTCAATGTTACGTATTGTAAAATCGATATAAAAAGGTAGTATATTGCCATCGATCCAAGTAAAACTTCTTTTTTCTTTCTTTTAACGTCGCGTCGCCACTTGCTAGGTAAGCTTTCAATCAGATATATAATGTTTTCGCAAAAATTGATTACTTATTTTTATATATATATTTCTTATCACCAGGTAGAATCGACCACCAGAGATGCACTAGCTGCTACAAAATAGTCCTATAGATACCGGCGGGAGGGATCGTAACGCGGGATCCGTTAAGGTTTAAATGGGCCTATGAGACCCTAAGTTATCCCTCCAATTAAAACCTTAGGATACCCCATGTTCCAAAAACACGTAGGTGTATAAAATTTAACAATAACCAGGTAATATAACGTTGCTGTTTTAGTTTCCGTCCAACGGTTAATTACATCGGGGATATAAATGATTAAACTTTTGAAAAAGACTTTGTAAAGTGATAATAATAAAGGAAAAACCCTTATGATAAAGAGTATTAGTAATAGTAAACGTATAAGTATATGTTAAGGCTTAAATACATATATATATAGGCGTATATGTATACTAATTGTGGCTTATTATTATTGTAACGTGTTTTGGGAGAACCTTTATATATGAGGTGGCCTGTACGTAAAATTCTAAAATAAAAGGGGCCTCCTTATTTAAACCGCTCCTAATATCAAACATTTCTTCATATAATACTAAAATCGCGTATATATTAGTAAATGTACCAATATTCCATATTTAAAGCTTTGGGATCTTACAGCGTGGTCTTGTGTAATATATATTCCTATATTAACGTAAATAGTGGCCAGTTTTCGAAAAGAACCGCTTTCAACGCGTTGCGTGTCATCATCCACGCTTTAAGGTTCTTTACAATTAATTTTTTACCCTCGTACGGGCCTTGCGTGCCCGTACTCACACATTCTCCCCCCTTTCCTTCTTTCTTTACCCCTCCCTCCCCCATTACTTTTATATATCCTTCATAGCTGTATGGGGTACAACTTTATATGGGTTACATTAGGTTTTTTTTTTTAACAAGATCTAGTAATGGAATTTATGTTAAAGGGGGAAAGTTGGGAGTTCTATATGTTTGTTACGTTTATAAAGGTTTTAAATTTATGGGAAAAAGTGTAAATAAATGGTTGGATATTAATCGATAATAATAATTAAACGTAAAGGCGGGTATATTCCCATTAATATTAGCGTTACAGTGCTTTTAGTTAATTATCGCGTTACGATCGTCATAAAGACTCCTCCCGAATGTTTGACCGTTTTGCAGTGACCTTCTCGTGTCGCTATTAGGATGGTAACAAGTGGCGCGTCATAGGTTGCGGTCTCGGTACTAATGGGTCGACGGGGCCCTACTATTGTCGGGGGGAGGTTAATAACGAAGACAAAAACGACAGCTTTAGTAACAGCGGGAAAACGAATTTTTATAGCCTGGTGTAGCAGCTGGAACTTAAGATAAGACTGTAAGTGATAGGGTGATTGCTGCCACCATAATTCATTATATAAGTGAGTGTTGAGCGTCAAGAGTTTTCAAATTATAAGTAAAGCAAAAGCTTTATTATTCGAAGGAGATTTTTCTAGAGGGTTAACCTAAATGCCTAAGGGCGACAATGTTTGGCAAAGTTTTATATAATATGGTTACCGCCCTTACCACAACAATTAACGAAACTATAATCTGTTTTTAACGCCCTTTTATCTATACCTATAATATTGACTCTCCGCGTAGTAAATAAATACAAGTACAATCGTAATCTCAGTAATTAGACGTAAAAGGTGTAGTAAATGCCCGTACCTTATACGTAAAAATAACTTACAATACCAAGTAATCTTTAATATCCTTACCTTATGTTTTCTAATATAAACCCTTTTTAATAAAATTTTATTAAACCAAATCTCGAATTTTCGTATATTAAGGAACTCTATATTTTACAATGAATTTTCAACTGTGTATACCAACTCTATAACGATAAAAGCGTAGAGGTTACCTCGTTTTAGGAAGTTAAAGAGACTTTAACATCCAATAATATATATTAACTTAGGCGTTTCTCGTATAAAAACGAACTTATTGTTGGCCACTTACTAATCCTTCTCCTTTAGGTTAGCTTTAAGTTAATCAACGTTTTATTCTAAAAAGATGAGGTTTTCAAAAAAAGAATATTGTTGGCATAAATGAAAACGCGATTAAAGAGAACCTGGTGAAATGTAACATATAAATTATATAAAAACCCAGGAATTGAGGGAGCTTTATGAGGATCCATAATTAATATCTTTAAAATTTATAATTACTATTTAAAAATAGACTCTTATTATCTTATTCATTAAATAACTTGGAACGAATGTAAATAGATTTTGATAAAATCATAAATTTATTATCTTTTCAATAAAATCATTATGAAGTAAGGCGTCGAAAGCGTTTTATACGTTACGTAACAGGATCGATACAACATTTATCTCGGTAAGGGAGAATCTAACTTCGTATATAAAGGATATAACTAAATTTGTGGCGAAATATTTCAGTGATTTTTTTAATATTAAAAGTTCATAAAGCATTAGGTAATGAACCACCCAAATAAACTCCGGTTTATGATAAGTTTCAGTTCCTTAAAGAAAACCGATATTAATACGATAAGCTTTTACAACCATAGGTTAAATAGTTTCCAATCTCCGAATGTTGATATTAAAAACATTTTAAATTATCGTTATACGCGTAAGGAAATTCTTAATTGCAAGTATTTTTTATAAAATTTATATAAAACCCCTATAATAAAACTTAATTACGCTTTAAATAAGCGGGTGGTAACTTCATTAAACCCGGCCAATATATTACTAATTTTCATAGTTTTTTACGGAACCTTTTTATCCAAAATATTGAATCCCTAAAAATTATATATTGGAACCTTTTACAATCGTTTAAAGGGTCGTTTTTAATGTTGTAGATAGCTGGAAATATGTTAAAGATAATCTTTCGTAAAATTTAAGCTTATTAACGAATATCGAAAATGAATTAACCGCGTACTTTAAGTAAAAGTGCTCAAAACGAAAAAGGGGACTTGTATTAGTTAATAATTTTATAAATATGTAATAAATTAATAGTTAGATCGAATTTAGCCTTTTATAAACCGGTTCGAACCCGTTACAACTCGGTTAGGAAATTTCAATATTCGGTAAACCTTATACCATGCAACTGCACCACATCTGCCCTTGTTATATATTAACGAAGCCGGTTAAACTTAAGGGTCTACTACTACTTAGTCTTTACGTATATTATAATGGGCTTACCGACCGCATTCAAAACGTCTTTATATAGTTGGGTAAAATATTTTCGCTATTTGTATATTGCCGTTTCATCTCTAACATTGGTAGCTTATTATTAAGAGGTTATACCGATAGCGATTAGGTTATTTAACCTGAGTAAATTAGTTTCCAATACCCCAATACACGTAATTAATAGTATATAAAACCTGCACGTTATGAAAATCATTAATAAAACCTTATTATCGGAACTGTTGGCAAGTCTTTAGATCGTTGCAACGTTGTCGATTCGATTGGTTGAAGTAATAGTAGTATTTCATTGGTCAAGTGGTGGATGCATTGTTCTAGGTTTAGCAGACCGCTAGCTAGTCTGCACAGTAATTTGTATGGCCAATTGCTTGGCCTGTACCCTAGTGTGAAGTGCAGCGTATTGCACTCGACTTACACCTAATGCTGTAAGTTCGCATAAAGCAATAGATTTGTAGTACGGTCAACTTTACTTGTAATTAAAGTTATCCTACTGTACTGCATGTAGTACTATTTCAACACTAGCGGCTTTTTAGTTTATGCGTGCACGCTAGTGTAGCTGACCCATTTTCTTTTCGGTTACTACTGAATTACCTTTTCGTTAACAAGCTAGACCCCTGTTAATTCCAGTTGACTTTTATACTGAATTGAACCCAATTGCATGTAAATTTTCCCCATTTGACCTTAATCGCTCCATTGATCCGAGGTTCGAGTTTATCAACTCCTACAAAAAGTTCTTTCGCTATAGACCTTTTTAGGCTTTTATTCTGCCATAGGCCTCCATTTTAACTTTGTTAATCAAAAAGATCCGTATCGTCAACTCCCTGACAGTCTTTAAATCTACTATTATATCCCTAACTACCTTTATATAATCTAGGCTTTCCAGGCGGCCTATTAAAGTAGCCCTCCATACGTATAGTCAGTTTGTTACTATTTACAAACCTTTTTAGGGCTTTGTTTAACGATGCTTTCATTATAGCGTTGATAGGGGTATATTTATCATAGATTTATCGGAATACCTTAATCTTCCTCTTTTTGTAAGCTTCATAGAGTATTATTACGTCGATTATTAGGCGTTTTTCGCTTATAGTTCTTAGCTTCGAAAAAAATTCGAAAAGGCTTTTTAAATTGATACAAATTACTACTGGGATAGGAGAAATCTTTAACTGTTTAGTAATGAGGTTAAAGGTTTTCTATAATATTATATATACGTTAAAGTCTGTTATTATACCTTAAACTTCCAAGGCCAATACCCTTTGTGTAATCTTCTTGTATTTAACAAAAATCTAATAGACTAGGTTACCAATAATACTAAATTGGTTTTTCCACCTGCTTTTGTTAACGATGGTTATTGAAAAGCCTATTTTTAAAGATAAGTCGGTATTATTTTTAAAAGATACGTTCGTAAAGATTATTGACTTAGCCTTTAATAAGTCGATTGAGATTATATCAACTTCGCGGTCTAGGTTCCGCATTTGCTACTCGAGCCTTTTATTTAGCCGGTTAAAGATTTTATCTGTTGGTTTTTATATTTATACGGCAATAAATAGGTCTTACAATGCTTTCGGTTAATATAGAGTAACGATATAGCTGTTACAGGCACGTCATTCAAGATACCATTAGGCTTTAGCTGTGTTAGTCATGTTAATCGTAACTAAAACAGTGTCCTAACCCTTTTAATCAAATCTAAGGCCGGTATTAACACTAAGTATAACGATTTATTAAAGTTAATTTGGCTGTTTTTCATCAACGTTATTACTGGCTTATAATTCCAAAACTTGGAGTTTTTAATTACCTGTTATTTCAATGTTATATAGTCAGCCGTTCCGATGAAAAGGGTATCGTTAATTTGTATACCTATTACGCCGAAGTCCTTATTTTAAGTTATCAATAGGTACGAATCGTACATTAAAAACTTTATCATTAGCCGTAATTTAAAGTATAACTAGTAAATTAAAAACTAATAAACACCAATTTTTGCTAATCCGTATAGTAGTTTAATATACTACATTACCGGGTTTAAAGGGTAAATAACACGGAGCTCTTATAGAAATTTTAGTAATACGATCCTTTATAAATCCATCGCTAATTACATGTAAGCCTATATAATATTACGGCTATTAAACTTAAACTTACTACTTAAGTAATTATTAAACGTTAATCAATCTTTTAAATCGTTAACGATTATGTAAGGATTTAGTTTTTACTTTTATCGCTGCATCTTTAAACGATTATATGTAACTTTTGGTATAGTTGTCCCATGGTTTTATCCTTAACCTCATAGATAATTCTCAACTTAAAAATTGTGACGTTTAGGTTTTAAAGGTTCAAGTTTATTTTCGGTACAAGTTGTATAACCCTTCGAATTAATTGGCCGTTAATTTCGACTTTATCGCTTATATTAAAGGGTTTGACGAAGTTTTTAATAACCCGTTATATTCGGAGTTTTAATACCAAATTTTTGTTATCTTTTTTTCCCCTACTTACCTAAGTAGTATTATAGATGCGGTCCGGTATATATTTCTCTTTTTTTACGTTCCTTTTTTCCGGGGGTCGTTCGCTTTGGCAGCGTTTTATCCACTTGTTGATAACAGGCGGAGAAGGTTTGTGTTTACTCAGTCGTTTAAGTTATGAGTATTTATTGTTAATAGACTTAATCTAAGACTTAATATAAGTAATTCGAAAAAATACAAAACCGTAAATAATTTTAATAACTATTTAGGAGTTCGCGATACTGAATATCTTATACGGAACTTTTTCATTAACCAGCTCCCATTACACGATGACTTTACTTTGTAATAATAAAATAATTCTATCGATTATTATAGGGTTATTTCTGGTACTAAGGGCTTTATTAATCTGGCGGCGTGCCGATTCTCTTCGTAACTTTCTTAAAGCTTTGCTATGGGCTACAACACGTTTTGAAGTATTTACCGAGAGCGGATATTCACTTATCAAGCGTAGATATGCTTTAAAAACCAGCAATGTTGGTATTAAGCCGTCAGGGCCCATACAATCGTTCAAGATTTTTATTGCCATTACATACCTCCAGATCCGTAAAGATTTCAATTTCTAACGTAAAGATATTATATACTAGGCGAAGTAAGGCGTATATCCTTTTAAACTTTTTAATACTATAATAGGCTTTTATAAGTACTTGTTTATATTAAATACCTATTATTCTAATATCTCTTTAAAACTCCATCATTTTAAAGTTGGTATAGGTATCGTAAAAGACGATATTAGGTGGACCTAGGTACGTGTTAATCTACAATATCATTAATGTTTCCCACGTATTCTTTTCCGAAAGGAACTTTAAAAACTTAACTCAGTAAGAAAAGGTTGCGAAGTTAACGATATAAAATATAGGCTTATTATTTAAGTATAATACGTTAATAAAAACCTCGTAATTAAAGTTTTCATCGTCATTTAATTTAAATTTTGATTTCCGGGTAGTTTAGGAATACATTTTGTAATATAAGCAAAGTTTTTTTTAATAACTTCTACGGTAAAGTATTCCACGTCTTTATACTCTGCAGAATTTAGAACTTTGTATAGACTATTAACGCTTAGGTGATGAAATCATCGGTATAATTAATGTATTTCTGGCTTCGTCAAGTTCAACACTTCTGTTTCCGGGTCTTAAAGATAAAACCACAGATTCTTTTATTTAAAGGCGAAGGAAAATCTTGGGTCGTTTTTAACCAATTCGTCTAYGTTAACGTTAACTTTAATGCCGAGAGTCTTTATATCCTTTAAGCAGAGTAAAAAAAGGGTAAGGAACTTAAGGATATGGAATGCAATTACTCTCATACCAATTTAAATTAACGTTATTCCTAATAAAGATAGTTATTCGCCTAATATAAAGCTAAATTTAGCCTTACTATCATCTTAACGATTAATCTCAATAGCTATAGTGTTTTTCCTCCGTAATATCACATATTGTGAATAGCTTCCTGTTAAGTACTTTATTACCTTTATATCTAGCATAATACCTTAAAATGTGTGGTCCATGTAACGATCGCGAAGATCAAAGGTGTATAAGAGTTTAGGGGCTTGGTTAGGGTAAAGGTAAGTGTTTTCATCACCTAAACGGTATGGAAAGGTGTGGTCAGCTAGTTATTAGACTGTATTAAAAGCGGTATATTCGTATCACTTAATTTATTAAGGGTATTAGCGCTGTTAATTGGCTCGTAACCCTCGAAGTTTACGATTTCATTTAAATAATCCTACTTAAAAAATAATAGAGTATTAGGCGTAATATACTGCTTTTTTGTTATTGTACTCAGCGGGGGGATACCGAGTTAATCCGCAGCTAAACCTATTACCAATCCAATATTTTTTATTACTATTACGATGATAATGCTCACGGTTAATAATCCCACTTAAATATTAGCCTTGTTAACGCTAATGTGGCTATTGTTTCCAGTTTATGGCCGGTAAACCAGAACTTAGGCGTTGTGGGCGCCCGTAGCCATACTTGTAATCGATATAATTAACTACCGCAAGGTCTTGTTTTTTATATTAGAGAAGTAGTCGGCTTAGGGGAATATACCAAGCGATTTTGATGTATATGCTATTACTGTGGCAAAAAAATAACGTAACTGGTTAAAGAAGCCTCTTTAAGTGGTATTTAGATGTTATATAACGTATTCGAACTCATTAACGCCCGTAATCACTACCTATACCTGCTTTCGAAATGTAGCTTCGTTAATGTAACCTTTTCCTATTGCCTTTTGGTATAAAATTTACTTGTTGATTATCTGATTAAGAAAATTTATCAGAGTTTCCTCTTTTTTCTTTTTCGCCATTATTATAATCCACTGCGTAGTAGCCTAATTTGTATGATATTAGGCGAGGTAAATATCGTATTTGAAGTGACTTTTTATACCGTCATAAATTTCGCGAAACTTAGTAGCTTTAATAAGGAAGGTTAGATAATAGTCTTTGGTATACCTTATAAGGATTTCGGGTAATAATAAGTAAAAACCTAAAGAGAGAATTTCTATCTATTTATAAATATTTAGGAAAGGAATTATTTTGGTGTCGAGGAGATTATAGGACTTTTTTTATACTTTTTTACGTTGTTTCAAATCTTGGCGAAGTCCGTAAAGAGTTTATAGTTAATGTTAACCATTTTAATAGGTTTCAAGGGAAGTTTATAATAATTATCCTAGCTTTAAATAGTATTTCCCAACGGTTTGAGTTTTAAATCCTTCGAGGTGCGATAATAAGAGTAGTTATCAGTTACCTGTTCGGAGGGGTAAAATCCTATAATAGGACTTGTAATAGGTCCTCGCGCGTAGATAAACCTAAAAAGGAAAGGTTTCTAAGGGGTTTAATGACTTTAAATAAAATGTTAAGGGAGAAATAGTATCTGAAGACTTGAAAAATGTTGGTAAGGTCTCAAGCCTATAAGGTTCACGTGAACTAAGGTCTTTGAAGAGTAATCAGAATGATTGGTATTGTAGTATAGTAGAAGATAATCCAAGAAAAAGCATCCAGAGGTGTACGCCATAGATGAGGGCTTATAAGCCCTTCACTAAAAGCGTATCACTTTGGAACAATCCTTTTAAACCGATCCACGCATTGCCGTTCGGTCTGGTATAGTTATTCCAAACCGATCCATGCATTGCTATTCCTTTTAAAATAGGCATTCTAGACCGATCAATATATGGAGAACTTTATATCTTATAAAAGTGTAGTCTGCAGTGTGACACGTTATTGTATATCTTGCAGGAGTATACCTTGCAATACAGTGCACTGTTACTTACCCCATATATACTATTCATAAGGGTATATAGTAATATTTATACAGGTAATCTTTTTTTTTCACTTAGTTATTTCGTACCTATAACCTAATAGTAATAGTGTAGTTGTGATTATGAAGGTCTAAATTAATATATTTTATAGTGATAGTATTGTTATCGTATTAATTGTAAAAGTTCTAAATTATCATGTTTCCGTAGTAATAGTGCTATTACCGTATTGATTGTAAAAGGTCTAAATTTGCAAGTTCGGATAGGATTGGCAAAGTTTAGCCGAAGTAGTAATTGTAATTCGGGTCTGGTTCGTATAGCTAAATAGGGGTGATATGATTAGTAATAGCGTCTTTCGTGGTTATTAATAGAATTAATTACGTAAGGATAATTACGAAGGGGTGATTATGTAAGGGTAATCACGCAAACACGTGTTAAGTTAGTGAAAAAAGATATATCGTTATTGGTTTACGTAAAATTTCTTTCTTTTTATTTTAAAGACGCGTAATTTAAACCGATATAAGTCCCTACCTTAATTCAACCTTTATTTCCCATAATTAAATAAACCGCTTTAATAGGTAGGTTTCTGGCTAATATTTATACACTAGCCTATTCCTTAAACAGATATTGCGTAAAAATAAAACGGTAAAATACCGTTTGGTGCGAGAGCGTCGGCGTATCGCCGCTGCCATAACCACCGTAGCCGCCGCCCCTAGCATTACCATTACTAATAATAACAGTCCACCCTTATCGGTTACAATCTCTTTTATTATCGTTACACCGCCCGCCCCCGTTACCCTATTCGTTGCTACGCCACCAAGTTCCGCCGCCGCCACGTCGCCTAGTTCCACCAACGTCTCTACCCCCTTTCCCACCGCTGTTACGCCCCCTTCTCCAGTTTTTAGGGGGAGGAGTAGGGGGCCCCTAAGGTTATAAACCTTATACTTTCCCTACGGATAAAGATCCTATTACCCGTAAAGGCCCTTTTACGTCATAAGCGTAGCCTGGCGCAGTTACACCAGGGTACTTATATCCTAATCCTTTCATTTATAAACTTTTAACCCCCCCCTTTTGTAGATAAAGAGTACAAGGCGGATTTCTTCCGCCGCCTCAAGCTTCGTATCGCTAGAGTACAATATAAGGCCTTTTTGATGCGTTAAGCGTTAAAGCGATGTACCCGAGTTTACAGCCTTAAACCGCTAATGGATACGACTTACGTGTCGTATGTCGTGTTCGCGGCTGCGGGTAAATTTATTGGTGATTATTACGAAAGCGGAGGCCTCTCGACTTGTTACTATCATTATAAAGGATTAGCAACTTGTACGCCCCCGTTCCGATAGTTTTAAGACCATAGGCAAAAGCTGTATTACGCACCCGCCAGCTCTTTGGTATATTCTAATTGAATTTAAAAACTTTCTTTGGCAAAAATATGATGTTAGAGGTAATTAAAAATACCAAATCGTCGTAGATAACCAAAATAAATCGATATTAATTAGTAATAGGCGCTAACCGGCGGATTAAAAAGATGGCAGCTGTTATCGTCGCCTATAAACGGAGCTTACGTATATTTTATTATGTAAGCGAGTTCGATGACGTTATTGTACGTCGCCACGATAAGGGTAATCTTTCCCTTACACTTTTACCTAAGGGTATAACTAATAAAGTGTAGGGCTATATCCTTATTAGCGTTAATAATATCGTTGGCGGTAATAGCGGTAACTCCAATGTAAAAAGGGAGAGCGACGGGAAGGACGTTAGAGACGTAACAGCGTCGCTTTTTCGCTTTAATAGTAAATAAATACCTTTAGGCTAGGACGGTATGCCCGGTTATAATATAATGCGTTATATAGTAATTTTACAGTTTTTCTTACAAATTAATTATTCAAAGTGACAAATCTCATTTGAAATGCAAAATAAAAGAGGTAATAGGCTAAAAACGTCACGATGTTATAAAATTAAATAAAGGGTAAAAAAAGAAAAAAATCGTAAATCGGTATTAACAGTCGTATCTAATAAAGGAAAAATTAGCGATTAATGTGAATAGTCCGTTTTAACAAAGGTAAAATTGTAGATCGATGCGAAAGGTATCGATAGCTCAATCTGAGTTAATGAAAATTAGTATGGCTTATCAGTTTATTAAGGTCGTAAAACCTTTTTAACAACCTTAACAAATGACGTATTTGTAAATATAAAGGTTTTTAGTATGTGGCTCAGTATAGCCTTTATTATTATGTTTATCGGGTTTAACTCATTATTGATTTATTTGGTCTCCTCGATTTTCCGTTGTTCGTACGATTCGCGTAATATTATAATATTTATTATCAACGGTTTCTTATTTATAATACCTAATTTAATCAGGTATTTATAAAGCGAAAAGGAGGTAGTGTAGACAATAAGAGGAATAAGACGTAGGCTAAGGTTAAAAATAATTATCTGAACCGTTATCGTAATAGTGATATTCGAATCGAAGCCTTTAATTATATTATGGATGTCGGAAGCTAAGACGTTCCGCGGGACCCTTTTAAACTTGGTAAATCTCCAATGAATAATGTTTCCTCGAAGCGTAAAGCTGTTTCGAGCCGGCATTTCGTTACTCAGAACTAAAACGAAGCCTATTTGTAAGTTGTAGTCGCTATTATTAGCGAAAAAAATGTTAGTAAAAATAAAAAGCTTTATAATACTTATATTTAACGGTACGAATTATAAGCCACGTTTCGGATTATACATTTTCCACAAAAGGCGTTTGTTAAGAGTTTTGCACATATTGTTCATCAGGTCGATTTGATATTATATAATGACCCAAAGGTTAAATACCGCCTTTAATTAAACTATAAAAACAACCTAAACGCCGCTTACACGTTAATATTTATATTTGTTGACCCGTATTACATTATCCAAAACGATAAGAACAACTTTATCTAACTACCCCTTTTACATAAATCTCAAAATGCCGTTCCTAAGGGTGATAATAACGCCATTAAAATCGATTACGTTGTCTTTCGTCTGGTACGTTTTAGTTTTAGCTTTAAAACCGGTTTCCAAAAGTTTCCTCTTTAAATACAGAAAACGAGGAGTTATATAACGTTAGAATATCGTCCGTTTACATACCTTTTAATATAAATCCATTCAAATAAACCGTTAATACTAATAGATACAGATCGAAAGTGAAATTGATTATTTCGAGTCATTTCTTATAATGTTTTTAGTAGGTATTATATTAATAAATACCGGCTTCAGCTAAGCCGTAAAATGATTTTATAATATGTAAAATCGTATTAGGTAGGTGGTGTTACCTAAGGTTTTTAGGTATATCAGCGTAAATCCATTGCTTAAAATGTTCCTTAAATTAGATATAAGTTTACGTTATGTTTCGAAGTTTGATATACAGGTTATATAGATCGTTAAAGGAGGTAACGAACATAAAAATCAAGCGATAACTAACCCATTATAACGTAGGAAACTATATTATAATATCCTTTTTTCTGTCGTCGTTATATCCTTTTATAACCAGAAGGGTCTTTTCGTAAGGTCTCCCGATCTTATACTTTACCTAGTAAACAAAGAGGGTTGCAAAATCCTGTAAGTGCCTTGAATGGTTAAATTAAAATGTTTAAAACGAAATACACCTTAGTCTATTAGGGCTAAGATTTCCGTCTGGGTAGATTATACGAATTGGGTACTTAAATTGGTGATAATACTTTCGCAGCGAAGCTTTAGGCTAAGTTTACGGTTTGCCATTTCCTTTTACGTAATAAAAGAGTCCATGGCAAAGTTCCTAAAACGTTTTTTAACTTTGAGTTAAAGGGGCACCTTCGGCGTCAAGGTTTTAACGGGGTTAATATAGGTTAGTCGTTTTTATTTAACGAAGTCGTATTGGATTCGCGTTTTAAAAGTAAGGTTAAAGCTGGGTTCGGCTTAAATTCGTCGTTTTGGATAATGTTCTATAAGCGGTTTTACTCGTCCTACGGTTTCGAGCCATCTTTTTTCATCTTTTTTGTATTTTCATACAATTATTTAGCGAAACGAACTTATTCCGTTTGGTAAGTTAACGAGTATATTACAGCCTTTAAAATCTAGTTTATCAATCCTTCGTTTTCAAACTAAAACCTTAAATTATAATAGTAAGTTTCATACGTTAGTCTTACGTAAGCCTTATTTTATAGCCAACGCTTTAAATATATTATTCTTTACTCGTAATAAACGTAGTGCCACTATAGTTTTAGTTATAATATTGACACTTTATATTATGGATATCAATAGGATAAAGTTTATATAAATCCTTGGATAAGCACTAAAAATAAGGAGCATAAGGATAAGTATACTTAGAATAAAAGTATTGTTAACTACGTCAACCGTTACTTAAAGGATAGATTACTTAGAACTAATACTATTTAACTTTTTAACAATATTGTATATGGTTTTTAATGGTTTATAGTATTTTTTACCCTTTT
Organism: Anisogramma anomala; assembly: GCA_038502455.1. Classification (NCBI taxonomy): domain Eukaryota; kingdom Fungi; phylum Ascomycota; class Sordariomycetes; order Diaporthales; family Gnomoniaceae; genus Anisogramma; species Anisogramma anomala. Next base: position 1,499,260 of record JASMMZ010000012.1, on the reverse strand, counting down.
AAATACCTTATAGGGCTTTTACTAAGATTTATTTACATTCGTTACCGGTTATTTAAACTTTCGTATATTGTTTGGTAAAGTTAACTACCATCCCGGCGTCGTACATAATCTAATTCAAAAGCCCTAAGTAGACGTTTAACCAATAGTTAATTAAAACATCCTAATGATTTATAGTAAAAACGTTTCGTATAAATTTGGCAACCTAAAATAATGTTGTCGTATCGATGACGTGGAGGATCAGTTGGCTTTCTAAATATATAATATCAATAATCACTTCGTAGTTAAAGTCTATATCGTTTTAAAGACGGAATTCAAATCGTTATAGGGCTTATAAGTGGAGTTTCCATTTATAACAAAACTTTTCGATAACTTTAAGTATGTCTTTCGTTATATTTATATGAATTTCGTCATGAAGTAAATGTTAAAAGCGTTTTACAACTAGGTATCTAAATATTTGGTATAAAGTTCGTAATTCTGGCTTAGTTAAATAAATAATCTTAATTATATGTGCTTCAAGAAAAAACTACAGGTATCCGAATTTAAATCTAAGCGTTATAAACACGTTATTTAAAGTGATGATAGGTTAATTAATCGTATTCCGGACCTTGATTCAGAGCTTACTTATATTAACTCATAAAATTAGAAATAAAGTTTTAAAATATATTATGTAAAATTTAATCGGTTCGAAATTTTTATTTATATCGACCGTTTCGAACGATGTCACTTTACCTTTATTAAATAGGACTTTTCGGTATTTTTCTATTCGATTTAACCGAAACTTTGGAAATTTCGCCATCAGTCCGTCGAATTATTGTTTTCTGGATATCGAGATTTCAGCTACGTTAATATTAGGTATAATGCGTTAAAACCTGGTTTCGTATCTATTGAAAAGGGTGAATTACAATGTTATATAGGCGTCAAACACTTCATTTACATAATTCTGGCTTATAATATATAAAAAGGAGGTATTTTGTAAGCTGGCAAAGATACTTTAGGCATTCATATCTTCGTAAGCCAATATATAGGTATTTTTTTATTTAAGGTCGTTCTTTCCGGATATATCTTCGTAAAGGTATATATTGAATCCGTTATTTGCATCTTTATATTCTGCTACGTATACTACAAAATTAGCTTTTATTCGATTTTTAAAATTACACTCTGCTTAAAATTGTCGATCAATCCGAATTCACTTGTAAACGGGTTTTTTTTTTAAATCAATAGCCGATTTCACTGTATACAATATACCGCTTTTATAAACTTATAAAGCCCCATATATCTTTTCATAAGTATTACTATAATTTCAATACGTTTTTGTTTTCATTTTTTATTAACAATGTTTCTTCTTTGGTACCTATACTGTAGGCGTTCATTTCATTTCAGGTAAACCTTGAATTTCTGGTCCAAAACATGGTAAATTGTTTCGGCGAGGTTCACTTTAGCAATTTGATATTTGCCTATTGTTTTATCAGCTATAAATACTAATCCGAAGTTTGCCTATAGGCGTATAAAGGTTTCGAACGATGTTTTAAGGCTTATATAAAAGGCCTTTAAATCCTTTTTTAATTTAAAAAGTGTAAAGTAAAAATCCAGGTTTTTACAGTAAGGTTTTATTATTATTTAAATAAACAGTTTATCGCCTTTATATTTCGGTTTAAGGGTTACTTCACATTTTAGAAAATTTACTAATAAGGCTATAAATATTTCTTATAGGTTTTTATCAGCATTTTCCTATTAATATTTCATAAATTCTCACATCATATTAGTTCAGTTTTTATCGTATAGTTCGTAATTGATTTCCGTATTAAAGTGGGATTTAAAACGGTTGTAATACTTTACGAATAAATTTATTCATATAAGGTAATATATATACCACTTTTTAGTTTATCCGGAAAGTATATTAGGTAAAATAACGTAAAATTATAAAGGCTTAATATCCAATTTCTTACCCGTATTAAATATAATACGTATTTTATTATTAAATACGTCGTATGGCTCGTCGTTATAGTTATTATCCTTATTTTATAACCTGATAAAGTTGGTTAACTTCGTAGGCTCGCTTTTATTCGTAGGAAAGCGATGTAATGGGAGATTGCGGTAAGGGTTATGGTTAATAGGCATCGGTCCGTACGGCACGTATTAGCGTTTTACGTCGCGTATTATTTCTTAGATCGGGGTTTTTTTTTGTATCTCGGTCGATTATCGTTTTCCAGGGCGGGTTATTTTTTTATGTTTCGACCGATCCTGTTATAATCGATATGGTTGTCTTTAGCGTCCGGGATATATTCTTATCTTTACATCGGTATAAAGTCGCGTTTTAAGATGTTTTAGTATTCGACCCTCGTTGTAAACGATTATTACAGTACTTCTTTTTTTTCCGTCGATTTCTCAAATTTTATTTCCATTTCTCGACAGGCGTTTAATTTTATTAAACTCCGCATTTTAACTCATTATAGTTTTTAATAGCTTCGGCGTATAACCTTAAGTAAGTATTCCTAACATTTTCCTAAATAATATCCTTTTACAAACTTTCCTTTTCTTACTTTATCGTACATTTACTTCGGCATTTGTATTAGATGGGTTGTTATAAACAAGGTTTTTACGATACGGCTATTACTTTTATTGGGTATATTAATACCTTTGTTTTGTAATTATTTCCGTTGGAATTTTGCAATTATATCATTCACTATTCGCCACATATCCAATAACCAATTGGTAAAGTCTTTACTAAAATTTTCGAATAAGTCGCGTCCTTTAATTTCGCCAATATAATAATTTAAAATCATGTTCATAATATAAGTATTTACCGCATTAGGGTCTAAATCATCTACTAATATCTCGATTTCGTTATTTTAAAGGTTAAAGTACAAATGATTTAAGATATTATTACGAAACGACGTATTTGTAAAAAGATACTTTATGCATTTGTTAGCCTTTACCAGGTTCGTTACTGGTAAATCTATTTTATTTTCGTAAAGAGTAACTTATATGTAGTTTAGAGTGATTGAAATTTTAGGGTAATATAGTAAATACAATATAAATAAGGTAATTAAAGCGTTTGAAATAAAGCTTACTAGCGTTGATTAGTATAAATGAATTTTAAATGATATTTAGATAAGGCGTAACCACAAATTAGTTAAAAGTTTCAAATTAGTTTTGTTAGCGTTGGTAACGTTATATTAGCCAAACGATTATTAAAACGTAAACGTTGTAAAAACTAAATTCGAATTAAATTCATAATAAGTAGGGCGAACGCGGAAAGGGAAATAGGGTAAAGGAAGTATAAGGCGAGTTAGGGAAAATATAAGGTGTAATCGTAAGGAGATACGTTATGTAATCCGGTGTTTTGTAGTCGGTATGGATCGGTGTATCGTAACCGAATTTAGTAAAGTAATCGGTTAATTACTTAAAGTACAACCGATATTATTTAGACGATTGGTTTGGTTATTTGTATATAATCGATCTTAGTAAAGAAATCGGTATAAATTATCGAAAATCGAAAATGTTTTAGAGAAGGGTTTCGAAACTTGGTAGTTTTAACTTACGTAGCTTGGTAAGTAATGGGACGCCTTTTAAAAAGGGCTCGGGTTTCTTGTTTAAAGTGCCAATATAAGTTAGCGGTTAACGAAATGGTGTTATTCTTTTTAAAGTCACTCTGGATCTTATAATCTTGTAACGCTTCGGGTTTCTCAGCGTTCCCGTATAATTCAATACTCCTGTATGGTTTTTATAAGTCGTAATATTAAAACATAAGTAGTTAAAACCGCTATAACATTCTGTTATAGGTATTTAACTTATGTTTGTCCTTTTTTTTAGCTATTTATAATGAATCTAATCGATTACTAATTAGTATCGGTAAGGTTTCAATCCTATAAAGTTTACATAAACTAAGGTTTCTAAAAATTAATTAAAATAATTGGTATTATAGTATAGTAAAAGATAATCCAAGAAACATCATTTAGAGGTATACGTTACAAGTAAGGGCTAATAAGCCCTTTACCCAAAGCGTATCACTTTGGAATACTCCTTCTAAACCAATCCACGCATTGCCGTTCGGTTTGGTATAGTTATTCCAAACCGATCCATGCATTGCTGTTCGGTCTGGAATTGCTATTCCAGACCGATCCATGCATGGAGCACTTTGTATCTTGCAAGAGTGCAGCCTAAAGTGTGATACTTTATCGTGCACCCTGCAGGGATACCCCTTGCAATACAGTGCACTGCTAATTGCCCTATGTATACTAACCATGAGGGTATATAGTAATATCCACAAAAAAGCTTAACGATCTTACTTAATTAAATGGTATAAAGAGTCGATATTAATACCTTTAGCTGCGTTTGCGGCCTTTGCTTTACGCGCTTTACCACCGTTTAGGGCTTACTCCACGCTGTGACATGGAGATACTTGGTTACCGAGTAGGTTAATAAAATTATCGCCCGCGGTTAAAGAGATTTAATTTAATTAAAGATAAAAATAAGGTTTCTAAATCGCATATAAGGGCGTTAATATTCCTTAATACCCTTTCCCTTAACCCATGAATTTTGAAAGTGTTCTTTAAGTTGTTTTAGGTTAAATAAAGTCTTTACTAACCCAATAGAGATCTTTTCTAATATATAAATCCCTCGGAATTAAAGTTCTATTTTTAACTTGGACTAAACAACTTTCTAGATCTTTTTCGATACATTAATAGTGTAATCATAAAAAAACTTACGATACTTACGAAAGATACAGCTACCGCGGTTACGTTTTTCGCTACCGTCTCAATTAATAATATAATAGCCGACGAAGTTGGTAAGCTGTTTTTCCGTTAAGTCTTTATAGATATTTAGTACCCAAATATCGTCGTTGTAAAACTTGATAAAAGTAGTTCCTAGTGCCCTAATTGCTTTTTTTATGGTATGGTTGGTAATTTCTTTAAAGTAAGCGCTTACAGTAAACATCTTAAGGTTTTAGACTGTATAGAACTCGTAAGGCATGTAAGACGAGGGACTTAGTGGTTTTTGGGCGTGGGGACTTGGTATTTTAGCGTGAAGTTGCGTGGAAACTTGGCGATTTAGCGTGAAGTCGCATAACATAGCTTTTTCGGCGCGACTTGTCAATTTTTGGTGTTTTCTTTTAGAGTAGCAAACTTGACGATTAAATTGGAATAAGGAGTGAAAAAAAATGAAGTAGAGACAAAGGTTTGGTATAAAGGGTAAGGTTGGAGGTTATTAGCTATAATTATTTAGCTGTGAGACTTATTCGTTTTTCTTATAGTAATAGAACCCGCAGTAGTATTAACTTAGCCGTTTGCCAACTTGCCGAAATTTGAGACTTTTAATAGTCAATCTTAACGTCTTTAAAAACAGTCTGGTGAAGATTTCCTAGTGTTTTCAATAGTGATACCGTCGCTTACTTCTAGATTGCCATTGTGGACTAACGCAACCCAAAAGTCTTCTCTGTTTTCCTGCCGCTGTGGACTAACACAGTACTAATAAAAGCCTTTCGAAAAAAATCTTTCTTTTACCTTAGCCTCTGTTATTATCGTAGAACGTAACCGGAAAGTAGCTTCTTCTTTTACTTAGCTAATCTGTACTTAACTCAATAAGCATTGATCAGTATTGGCAGGTCTTTAGACCGTGGTAACGTTATCGATTCGATTGGTCAAAGTAATAGTAGTATTGCATTGATTAAGTGGTGGATGTATTGTTATAGGTTTAGCAGACCGCTAGCTGGTCTGCACTGTAATTTGTATGACCAACTGCTTGGCCCGTGCCCTAGAGTGAAGTGTAGCATACTGCACTCGATTTATACCCAATGCGATAAGTTCGCACAAAGCAATACACATGCAGTACGGTCAATTTTACTTACAGTAAAGTTGACCTACTGCACTGCATGTAATACTATTCCAACAATATAAATAAAATGTGAAAAACGCTTCAAATAAGGTGTTTAATGTTCATTGATATATATAAGATATAAATAAAACATAATCAAACGTTTCAAATTAATTACTAAATGTTTATAAGTGTTGTATTAGCCAAGTAACTAGTAAACTTTAACGTTATAACTATTAAATTAAATAAACGGTATATAGTAAGGCGAACGGGAGTAAAATTGGGTGTAATAAAGGTTTAGATACATAATTTGGGCTTCAGCCTAAGAAGAAGTAAAGCCTAAATATACAATTCTAGCTACACCCATAGGAGAAAGAAGTCCTAGATATACAGTCCGGGCCGTACCCTTAGGAAAAGGAAGGGCCAACCACGTATTCCAACACGTGATTTTAAAAGGAAAAGGAGCTAGAAACGCTGTTAGAAACGCAGCATCAAAAAAAGAAAGGCCTATATACACAGTCCAGGCTAAAAAAAGTATTCCACACTCTTACAAAAGAAGGAAGAGCTGGAAACGTTGTTCGCAGCACGGGTGCATGAAAATAAAGGTCTAAGTCAACATTCCAAAACGCGCCTCCTTATGAAAGTAGGACCGGGTACGGGATTCGGGCCGCAACATTAAGAGGAGAAATGACCAAATGTACCATATGTAGTTGGACCTTAACGAAGGGACTAGTCGCAATAATATTTCGGAACGAGACCTAGAGGACTAGACGGGCTAAATAACAACAAACGCTCTGGATATTGTGTTACACACGCCCCTTATAGCAATAAACGACTTCGGAACGCTCCCGTAACCACAAAGCACTTCAAAGGTCGCATTAAAACCGTTCTTACGATAACAAGCCGCTTAGGAATATATATTGATACTGCTCCTACCTACGCCAAACGCTTTGGATTACGTATTCGTAGTGTAAGCGATGATTTTGATAGCTATAACCATTAACAACACAGGGTGTAAGGCTAAGTAATCCAATCCGTGATAACAATACTTTACTAAGCAAAGAAAGAGTGAAAAAATAGAAGTTTTACCTGGAATAATGGCATATACCATTATCATTACCAACTCAAAACGAACCTACACTACTATTGTTACCGAACAACTAATACAAACCGCATTAGAAACTATACTGTTACTACTGGATTACGGATACGAACCGCACCATAACTATACTGTTACTACTAAATTACGAATACGAACCGTATTACAACTATACTGTTATTAGTGAATTACGGATACAACCCGTATTATAGCTATAATGTTACTACCTGATTATAGATACAGAGCTTAAAAAGAGAGAAGAAAAGATTTCCTATGTAAATATTATAATATATCATTACAGTTAATATACATAAGTTAAATAACAGTGCATTATGCTGCAAGGTGCCCTCTTGCAAAGTACACGATAACGTATCACGCTGCAAGCTGCACTTTTACAAAGTGCATGATAACGTATTATGCTGCATATTGCACTTTCAGAGTGCATGCGTGACACGCCTAAAAAGGGAGATTATCAAAGGGTATAACAAAATACCACTACCTGAATGAGAGGTTTATAACCTCTTATCCATGGCATGCATTCTCTGAATGCTTTTTCTCGCTTCAATTAATCTATCTTTACTACTACAATACCAATCTTTATGATTTCTCTTCTGATAAATTAACGTAATAGAGACCTTACCGGAATATTCCATTACAAAAGGAAGAAAATTTGAAAAAGACGACTTGAAAACTAAACCTAAAATATAGCTGTCGGAAACCCGTTTGAATAATTTTAACGGTGCAATAATTATGTTTCAAAAGGGTATTTTAAAACTTGTACCTAAAAGGAAGTTTCATAAAGTTACCATTATTAATCCAATTGGTATAAAATAAGTTGATAATTGTAAATGTTAACGTATACGTAGAATATAATTTGTATTGTCTATATAGTCGAAGCGGCGTTTGACTTTTCTGTTGTTATATAATATTAAATAAACCTATCAGATAATGTATACAAAACGCTTAATAAACATTGTGAGTAGTAAGTCAATAATTTTAAACGCGGCATCCGATTTATACTATTCGATATACATATAGTAAAACTTCTCATTTTTAATGGATCATTTACTAATAATACCGATTGTAACTTATAAATAGAAATTTTGGTTATATTTAATAATGTGATATTAATTTGAAACGGATTTACGTTTTATAATAACGTCATTTATTGAATTTTAATAAAGTGTAAATGAGTCACTCGGAGCGTTTTAGCCTTTAACGTTTATGGTATGGTTAAAGGATTCGATTTCAGCTTTGATATAAAAATAAAAGTTCAGATGATCATTTTTAATCTTAGTTTAAAAACTCTTTTACTAGTGGTATGTATTGATTTATTTTCCTTTTACTAATACTTAGTTAAGTTTGGTATTATAAACGAGAAACGTTTTGTAATCGATATTATGATTTCACGCAAGTCATACGAACGTCGCGAAATTAAAGAGACGAGATGGATTGACAGAAATTTGAACCCGGCGGATACGATAATTAAAAGTTCCCTAAATGGAGCATTGAAAGCGTTTGTGTTTATAAGCATGTTTCTCGTTAGCTTTGCTGAAAAGGTTTTGCGACTTAACCCTAAATAAACGTATTACTTTTCGTCCGTTTTCTTTGTTTTACGTTTTACATTTGTTATTTCCCCCTTAAAAATATTATTTTGATCGCTCTCAATATATCATTACTTTTTATATTCAATATTAGCACCGTTTTCTATGTATCGTTACTCTTTAGATTTTATACTTACGGCTTTTTCAATATATTGTTACTTTTCATAGTTGTTTTATATAATTTTACTGCCATATTTTTACTTATTACCTTTAGTATTTGTTACTTGTACTACGAATTGTTTTTAAATATAATTTTATTACTATATAGGTAACTATTATAAGTCTAAATAAGCCGGTGAATATGAAAGGAAGTTGTTAGTCTTTGCTGAAAGGTAAGATGAAGGCGGGGGTTGCGTCTTTCTCGTCTTCGTCGTTATTTACATCGTTGATATCGCTGCTGTTGCTGCCATCGTTACTGGCGTTACTTCTATTACTATTATCGACGCTATTATCGGTGTTTCTGCCGCGAGGAGGGCCTCGCGCCTTAGGCTACATGCCCTTGGGCAGGTGACACGGGAGGATTTTATTCTTTTTATGATGACGCGCGATAACTTCGTCGAATTTGCCTATATAGTATATAAATAAGTCTGCCTATTAAGCGGTAATAGTGGTTGCTGTTTTTTTATGGTTGTCGGTTAACGTTTAATACTAATTAGCTTTGGTTTGTTTTAGGTATTATAATAGGGGTTATTTTTTAAGGAAGCTGGGAACAAGGTATTGGAAAAGTATATTACAATTAGTCGTGGTTAGGATTGCAAATCAATGAAATATGTTATTTACTGTAGAAACGGCGGACGTGTAATAAGACTTTGGCTTACATCTTTAGGATTACTGGAACGGGGGTGTATTTGTTATTAATTCACTTATAAAGGTGGTAGCTTGTTAAATGACCCCCGTTTTAGAGGTAATCGCCAATGGATTTGCTTACGGTGGCGGACGTAATGTATGGTACATAAAGAGTATCCATTAAAGGATCAGGGACGCAAACCTAGGTATACTACTTTAACGTTTTATGCACCAAAAAAGCCTCGCGACATACCTTTACGAGTCGAAATTGGAAACGGTGGGCGCGTTCCGCCGTCTCGGCTTCGTTTACAAAGATTTTAATATAATATAAATTAAAGGGAGGATAATTAATACAAATTGAGTTATAACTTGACGATATTATGTTTACAGAAGTAGAGAGTTGTTATAGGTAAAAAGGTTTTTACTTGCGGAAATAAAGTGAGGTTAATAATATTATGAGTTTTTCGCTCTTTCTTTTGAGGGGTAGTGGAAGGAAGGGAGGGGGAAAAGGGGAGAGAAAAATGAGGGGTAGAGGTTTGGTTGGTTTTGGACGACGAAAAAAGAAGAAAGGGAGTGAAAAATTGGTTGGTAGCGGCGATGAGGAAGCTAAAAATAAAGGTTGGAATTAATAATATGTTTCTAAAACTGTAAGGGTTGGATTTGGGTTGACGGCGGGCAGCGGTAGCGGCGGCTTTTTCGCGCTTACGTTAACGCGCTAAACGGCGCCATTAGGACCTATTTTGATGAAGCATGTGTTTAAGAAACGGTTAAGATATATTATTAGTTCAGTAACCAATTTATAGAAGCGGTTAAAATGGCTAATTAGAAATAAGTTGTTTAGTTCTATCAACGCTAATTGTTGGTAGGGTCTTAGATCGTTGCAAATTTGTCGATTCGAATCGTGGTCAAAGTAACAGTAGTATTACATTAGTTAAGTAGTGGATGTATTGTTCTAGGTTTGGTAGACTATTAGCTGGTCTACACTGTAATTTGTAGGGCCAATTGCTTAGCCCCTGCCCTAGAATAAAGTGCAGCATACTATACTCGACTTACATTCAATATGGTAAGTCCATATGAAGCAATAAACTTAACCCTATAATTCAGTATAGTCAACTTTACTGTAAGTAAAGTTGACCTATTGCACTGTATGTAGTACTATTCCAATACTAGCGGCTTTTTAGTTTGTATGTATACGTTAGTGTAGTTAACCAATCTTTTTCGGTTAGCGTTGAACTTCCTCCGCATTAATTGGACAAACCCCTATCAATTTCAGTTGACTTCAATATTAAATTACACTTAATTTCATGCAAATTGACTCTATTCAACCTTAATTACTTTATCACTTTTAGGTACGATTTTATTAACTCCCATTAAAAGTTCTTTCGCTACAGCCCTTTGTAAGCTTTTACTTTAACCGTACCAATGAAACATATTCATATTGTTAATTACCAAGCAGTTTTCCAATTTGCCACCATATATATAATCGCCGTTACATGATTTGAGCTTTTTGAGCGGCTTATTAACGTATCCCTCGATACGTATAGTTAGCCTATTGTTATATACAAACCTTTTTAGGACCTTATTTGGTACTACCTTCGTTATGATATCTACGGGGTTGTCTTTGCCATTAATTCACCGGAATTCCTTAATTTTCCTCCCTTCGTAGGCTTTATGAAGTACTATAACGTCGATCATCAGGCATTTTTCGCTAGTAGTTCTGAGCTTCGAAAAACATTCGAAAAGGCTCTTCGAATGGGTATAGACTACTACCGGAATAAGGGAAATCTTTAGTTGATGAGTAATAAAATTAAGTGTTTTCCATAGTATTATACCTACATTAAAGCCTACTATTTTACTGCTGACCTTCCAAGCTAATACGCTTCGTATAATCCTTTTACACTTGACGAAGGTTTGGTAAATCAGACTGTCAATAATGTTAAATTTGTCTTCCCACTTATCTTTATTAATGAGGGTTATTAAGAAGCCAATTTATAAGGATAAGTCAGTGTTATTTGTAAGAAACCCATCCGTAAAAATTATTAATTTAACCCTTAACAAGTCAATTAGGATTATATTGATCTTATGGTCCATGTTTTGAATTTGCTATTCGAACCTTTTCTTTAGCCGGTTGAAGTCTTTATTTGCTGGGTTTTATATTTGTACCGCGATGAAAAAGTTTTAAAAGGCTCTCAGTTAACATAAGTTAATAATAAAGTTTCCCTTAACACGCTATTTTAAGTACTATTAAGCCTTAATGCTATTTGTTTTATTGATCGTAGTCAAAAAAGTGCCCTAACTTTTTTTTGCGAAAGCTAAGGCCGGCATTAATACTAAGTATACGAATTGAAAATTTATTAAAGTTAAGTTGGCTGTTTTATGTCAACGTCGTTACCGGATTGTAATTTCAAAACTTAGAGTCTTTTAGCGCCTGTTATTTCAGTGTTACAAAATTAGCTGTTCTGACAAAGAGGGTACCGTTAATTTTTATACCTATTACGCCGAATTTCCTTTTTTTTACGTCACTAATAATTACGGATTGTACGTTAATGATTTTGTCGTTATCCGTAATTTGAAGTATAACTAATAGTTTAGGAACTAATTAAAGTTTGTTTTAGTTAGTCTATATAGTGATTTTATATATCGTATTACCGTTTTTAAAGGGTAGATGATACGTAGTTCCTATGGTAGTTTTAGTAGTATAATATATTGTAAATCCGTTGCCGATTACGTATAGGTTTACGTAATATTTCGGCTATTAAACATAAACTTACCTTCAGTTTTGATTAATAAACTTGTTACTAAAACGACTATTAAACGTTAGCTAATCTCTTGAATCGTTTTCAATTACGTGAGGATCTAGTTTTTGCTTTCATAGCCGTATCATTAAGTTATTAAACGTGATTTTTTCTACTGCCGCCCCGTGGTCTTGCTTTTGACCTCGTAAATAATTCTCGATTTTAAAATAGTAACATTTGGATTTTGGAGGTTGAAATCGGTTTTCAGTATGAATTGTATAACCTTTCTAGTTATTAAGCTATTGATTTCGACGTTGTTCCTTTTTTAAAAAAAGTTGTTGAAAGTCTTAAAAATCCCTTATATTCGAAGCTTTAGTACTAAGTTTTCTTTATCCTTCTCCTTTATACTTACCTAAGGAGTATTATAGATGCGTACTGGTGTATATTTCTCCTTTTTGATGTTTTTTTTCTTTAAGAGTCGTCCGCGCCGACGGCATTTCATCGACTTATCGATAACGCGTAAAAAATTATTGTATTAGCTTAGTCGTTTGGCTTAAGAGTCTTTATCGTTAGTAGCTCTAATATAAGGCTTAATTTACGTGGTTCGGAAAAATACAGGACCGTTGTTAGTTTGAATAACTATTTCAGAGTTCGTAATATTCAATATTTTATATGTGCCTTTTCATTCATTCGGCTCCCGTTATACAAGAACTTTACTTTATAACGGCAAAGTAAATAAGTTGATCGTTATGAGGCCGTTTCTTGTGTTAATAGCGTTATTAATTTGGAGGCGTACCGATTTTCTTCGCAGCTCCCTTAAATCTTGGTTATAAGTTGTTGTACGTTTCTGAGTACTTGATAAGGGCGGAGATTTAATCGTTAGGCGTGTGTATGTTTTAAAAGCTAATAGCGTTGATATTAGGTTATTAGGGCCTATAATATCGTTTAAGACTTCCACTGCTATTTATAGGCGTTGTTATGAACTCAAGCCATGTGCTATTGAGTCTATAGTTTACGTAACTATGTACGGAACGGGATAGGCAGTATCCGGTTTGGGCACGGTTCGTGTACAGCACATGTAAGGTCATGTGACAGGCTAGGTACTGGCCAGGTACTAACCATAACTATAAGTCTTACATAATGTGTTACAGTAGCCTTTTTTAGTCTTTTACTGTACCTTAATAGTAAACCTGATTTAATACCTATTTAGTTTACCACCGTAAATCAGATTATAGTGCACTATCAAGTTTTTTTTATTTTTCCGAAGGAATATTACTTATAATAAAGGAATAGATAACAAATGTTAATAATTTTACGCTATATTTCAGTGTCATTGGAAAGAATAAGCCGTCGGCGAATACCTAGACTTTTACTTTTATAAATACGCATCTTACCTTTTAGGGACCGATTTAAGCCGATATTTCTTATTTTTAAGATACTGTAAGCTATATCGTATCGGCTATAAAGTAATTATAATAGCCGGATTAATCGAGTTTAACCATCGACCTTATATTTAACTTCGTTTAAGTCGTAGTTAAGATTTAGCAACTCGAAGACGAATTGGCCGCGATTCGCTTTAGTTTTTGACCGGCTTAAGGTAAGCGAAAGCGATATAACTAACAGTAATTGGACGGATTAAGTTTTACATAGGCGACGATGCGCCAAACGATCCAATTTATACTGGAAGCGGATAAGATATAAATCGAAAAGGGTTAGTATACGTTTGTTTACGTAAAGAGATATTATACGGTAGCAGTGAAAGAAGCTGTTACGACGTATTATAAAGCCGGAGGATACAAAAGAATATACGATATAGGGAAATTCCTCGATTATATCGAGGCGGTTTTTAACGACTTTTACCGCGCAAATAAAATATAAGTCGAATTGAAAGGTTTGTTTGTAAGTGATAAAAACCTGTAGGTATTATTTTTATTAGATTCGAGATATTGTTGGCTTAAGTGGATAGCCTAGACCAATTTTTCACCGTAAATTGTAATTAATAACGCTTCCGCGTATCGTTACGCATCCGTGACAAATCTATTACAGCAAGCGTTAGCCGGATAAATTATATCGTAACTTTAAAAAAGTACGGAAAATTCGCCGACGAATTAAAGTTCTTAAACTTAAAACGGTGCTTTAGTCGTTAATTAAAAAACTCGTATAAGTTTAAAGGCCAGATATTAATACGGTTATGATGAGGGTTTATGCTTTTTAAGTACCTTAGTCAAAAAATCATAGTAATCGCGGCCAATTATCTCAATACCGCGGCCAGTTATTTTAATAAGCCCGTTCGATACGTATTTAAAACCAAGAACGTAAAGCGACGTGGGCAAGAGTAAAGAAACATTAAGTTAGGCTCACATCGAAACGTTATATATGTTATGGCTTATCGGATTATTACCAACATAATTACGAATTCTGCCCGGCATTACTTTTTACATAAATATATACGGTTTAAGTCGAAAAGGTAAAAAAGGGTTTTCATTCACGGTGACAAGGAAAGTCTAACTCTTAGATATAGTTTTATTTAGTAGTTAGATAGCTTTAACAATGTAATTATAAAATAGAGGGGGAAATAGTTGAATTTAATGAAAATACGTATAAATAAGGATTTATTTATTATCCCTATACTTTTTAATACAACTTACTTTTAAAATATTGAAATTGATTTTAATCATAATTATTATTATATTGTAAACGAGGTTTTAATATAACGATTCAAAATACAGTAAATTCGGCTATTATATTTTCGAAATTTCGCCACAGTATTAGGATTACAGCAAAATATGCGAATTACTTAAATTACCAAGTTTCGTATATATATTAATAAATAGTCGGAATCGATGTTGATATATATTTGTCCTGGAATAACGCTGGATATAATTTTCAAAATAACCTGGATACTATATTAATAAACGACTTTTAATGTTGGCGGTAGTCGTTTCATAATTTAGGGTTAAAAAGATGTAATTATCGACGCATCAACGATACGTTTTAGATCGATAGATATATGGGGCGTAATATGTTCAGTTTTTTTCGGTTGAACAAAGTATTTATATCGAAAGGTATAATATACGGGGAATCCGTTTAGATTAACCTTTATTACTAACTTTTGTAAGATAAGGCGGATTTTATAAACGATGGCGACGACTACGGTTAAAGATAAAATTTAGTTACATCTTTTACCAAATTTGACAAAATCCTGCAAACTATTCGATATGGAAAAGGTTATAGCCTTACTCTAATAAAAGGAGGAATTCTATTACCATATTTATATTGAATTAAATAAAAAGAAATTTTTACTAAAACGATTTTAAAAAACGGTTATATTCGATATTGCGAAATAATTTTTTAAGCTTCGACGATAAGTTACGGAATTAATAAATAAGGGCTAGGTTCAGATAAGCTTTTTATCGGTTATAATATTGGTATTGCTTATTTTTAAGCGTGGAAGGAGGGAAAAAGTTTTATATCGATTACCAGATACTAAATAAAATTACTAAGTAGGATCGCTTTTCATTATCTTTAATTAAAGAAACCCTACGTACGTTATCAAAGTTAATATAATTTACGAAGTTGAATATTTAAACGGCCCTCTACCGTATCCGAATTATTCCTAGATAGGAGAAATTAACGATGTTTCGTACGAAATTCGGGTTATTTGAATAATTGATTACTTCTTTCAAGCTGACGGTGGAGCCGGCGACGTTTTAATGATATATTAATTATATAATAGCGGATATCTTAAATAATTTCGTTACAACGTACTTAAACGACCTTTTGGCTTTTGTTTCTGGTATTAAATAGGATTATATTACGAAAGTTCGCGTGGTTGTAAAACACCTTTATAGTAAGAAGTTAGATTTAGATTTGAAAAAGTATAACTTTGTAGTTAAAAAATAAAATCCCAAGGTTTTATTGTAACGGTAAGGGTAGATATTCGAGCCGACCCCGAAAAAGTCCGGGTAATTCGCGAATAAGAGTTACTACGTATTATCTGGAAAATTCGATTTTTTTTGGGTTTTCCCAACTTTTATCATAATTTTATTAGTCATTTCCCCGAGCTATCAGATTATTTCATCCGACTAACGAATAAATAAATTCGTTCAATTTAAAGGAAACAGTAAAAATATATATTTCAAACCTTAAAAAATATTTTTATTACAACCCCTATTTTAGTTTATTAGGATTCAAATAGACTAACGGTAGTAAAAACCAACTATTCGGAAACAGCGTTACAAAGGTATTTGTTATAACGAGATAAAAATATTATTTCAAAACTAGTAATTTACCACTTCGTACTATTAACAGATACGAAACGTAATTATACTATTTACAATAAGGAGCTTTTTACGGTGGTATCTTATTTCAAAGCGTAGTTTTCCAAATTATGTAGTGTTTGTACCCCGTCTATGATTTTAACGAACTATAAAAAATTGGAATATTTTCCTTCACTATGTTTGATTTCAAAACACCAATTTTAATAAGCCGAAGTCTTTTTGTTTTTTGACTATCATTTATGGTATGGGCCCGTGCTTTAAGGCGCCTGGCCGGACGTATTAACCCGTAGATAATAAAATAAACCCGAAGTTTCAAAATATTATATGCGGAGTTTTGAGCTTATTTTTATTATTATATAAAATATAGTATTAATAAACTTATATATTAAAAAAACATAGATTACGGTGGGTTTTATATATGATTTTGGTAAAACGAAGGTATGGTTATTGGATCGCGACGATATATATTTTAAAGGTGAGCCGGAGGTTTTCTAAGAGCCGCTGAATGCAAAACCGCTTTAAGCCTGGCCTATACTTGGATCGTTATCATAGATAATATTGGGGGATTTCAATACAACAGAATCGGTGGTACCGTTATAGACCCAGCTTGTGTTAAGCCCGCTGGTATCGTTAACATCAAATAATCGCCTTATTTTCGACCCGGGTACGTTAACATAATTGTAAAATTAAGGAGTAGCGAACGACTCGTTATATAAAGTTTACTTATTAGCGGTTTTCGAAAACGTTAAACGTTTTTCACTTAAGGCAAGATAATCGATATAAGTTACAGATTATGAAATTGACCTACGAGGTACGCTACATTACCATAACTACTTTTAAATATTGAATTAGCAATTATTAACGACGAAAATCTTCTAACAAACCCACGATTCGCTTATTATAAGTTATTTAAGTAAAAACATTTAATTTCGCGTTTTCTAACGAAATTAATATTGAAAAGCTATGATTATAAATATTCGACGTTTGTATCGAATATACATGTAATGTAACGGGATAAAGCTTAGTTGTACCTTATTATAAAGCCTTTAATAACCCCTTTCTAATTTAAATTAATATTGAATATATATCTTTATCGACTTTATAATCGATTTATCAACTATAAGGAGAAACCCCCGATATTTATAAGTTATTACAAATCGCCCTTTTATATTTATTTAACTTGAAACTATATAATTTATAACTACCGATACGTATATAGAACGTTTTCGGGATATATGGTTAAGAATTTTCAAATTTTTAACTTTCATTATTAGTAACCACGGTTTAAATTAGGTAAAGTATTTTAAACGACCTTATAACCCTTGGTAAAAGTCGAACAATTTTTATTCACAACGTATTACCTATAGACAAATAATAATATTAAACAGATAAATTAAAAAGTTTCGAAGTATTTTCATATTATCATATTTTTTCGTAATACGATTAAGCTTTATATTTATCCGTTCGTCAATTCGCGTTTAATAACCAGAAGTCGACAGTTACCGGATTTAACGCGAACTGTCTGGTAAATAGGTACGAAATATCACCTATTTCGAAGGTGAAGAGGGATACAAAATTATTAACTAATTCGGTAAGACGAGTTGTTACATTTTTAGCTTACTTATATAAAACGGCGAAGCTAATTTGAACGAAATAATTTATATTTAATAATAAGTGAAAATGTAGGTCAAACGTAAATAACTTACGGTGAAACGATATGAAATAGAAAAGTGAGTTTAATTAGGCTTTAATAATCTTAAAACTAACCGTCTAAGTAAAAAAACTCGACTAACTTAATAATTAGTAACGGGTTGTCGATATTTGGAACCTATTTAATATCGTTTTAAATTATTTGGTAAATACCCTGTGGTTTACATAAATTTAGTTAAACGAGCGGTTTAGAACCCCTTTCCTTTATAAATTTCATTTAATATTTGTCCGAAACTAATTTTATTCGTTAATGATATAGGAAAAGGTATATATGAGGAATTAAAATGTTAATGAATTCTTGTCATAAAAACGGAGCGAAATAGGATTTACTTTATATTAATTAAATTAAAGAGTTATAATAGACCGAAATACAAATGAATATAAAGTATTAATATAACATAACTTTAAATAAATTGAAGAGGAAATAAAAAGATATTTGAGTTCATAATAACCTAGTATTTCGACGTCGATGTCGAGTTTATACCAAGTAATAGGTGCGGAACGAACCGGTTATACCTTCGAAATAACATATTATAAATAAAGGGGATAAATTATTGTTGAATAATATTATTGTTGAAATAATATATTTATCTTGAAACTTTAATGATAGTTCGGATMTTAATTTTAGTATATATAATGAAAATATAAATTTAGATTTCATCCTCAAAAAATTTAGAAGGAAAGGGGTACTACTTCTTCGCCCTCCATAATTTTTGATCCAAATTTGATAAGACTCAGGGATCGGAGATCCCGTAGGGAGCAGGAGTGTTTAATATTAATTTAAGGTGGGTATTTCATCAACTAAACGGTGGTTAGCCATCTTTTTATTAAAGGAAAGTTTAAGATATAGTCAAACCTCACTTTAGAAGGTGTAGGGTAATAAATAAGAATCAGTTTCCTAGTGTACTACCGGAGGTCGTCTGCATTTCCTATCATCCTTTAAGATGGACTAGGCAAAATTTATTATCCGTTAAATGGGTAGTTTAGTATTTACTACTACTTCAGGAGAAGGACCTCAACTCAGCCTTAATTTATATTAAAAGGCTAAAGAATTTCATTTGCCCTTTGACCTCACGGAGGCTAATTCTGTCATAATACACTCCTCATAGCCAGGTAATTTCATTAGCACCAATTTAAATATTTTTATAAAAAAAATTGTGGACAAAAAATGTTCATTGCTGCTGGTGCTACGTAAAACATTTTTTAGTTGAAGTTCCGCTTTAATTCAACCCTCCGTGTTTAATTTTCAGTATTGAATACTGCATCCAAAATGAGTGACAGGTGTGTTTTACAGACGGTGAGGGTTCATTTGGATTAAAGATTTATAAAAAAGGTTTTAAATTCGAAGATTACAACCCTTTTTCCAAATTAAATCTTCGAGATTTAGAGTTATTGAAGCGAATTAAGGCATATTTCGAGGCACAGGAAAAATAAGTTTTAAAATTTTGCAAAATACACTATAATAACTATTAATGAACTCATTTTGTGATCCCTCAAACATTCTTAAAAATATCAGGATTTTGAACTATTTCGTCAAATAAAGGTCATCTAACTGAAAAGGGATTAAGATTCTTAATCTTAAATATAACTTCAATCTTAGAATATCAGAAGAACTAAAAAAATTGTTTCCAAGTCTTTTACCCGTTGATAAACCTCTTGTACCTGAAAGATATATCCTGAATGATTAGTAGGATTCGTAGATGGAGAGGGTAGCTTTAATATATTAACGAAGAGAGAATAACTAGTTCGTCAACCACACCTATTAGTCGAAAAGTATAGTTATATTTTCAAATTACTCAACATGGTCAGGATGTCTTACTGTTGGAAATAATAGTAAATTATTTAGGTTGCGGAGTTGTCAAAAAAAGAAATACACTTTTCAATAAGTTAAGTAACTTTCAGATGATAGTATGATTTTAGCTTTAAAAAAAAATCAAAATGCTAAAATTTATGATTTAAAATGTTCTATGGAGGGAGCGGATATAATTAGAAGTAAGCAAAGTCGACAATGAACACCTGAATAGTTTAATAAAATTAAAAATATTCAAAGTATTATGAATAAATACACCAAAGAGTCTTTAATAAGGAATCACCCACTATATTCTAATAATATTTTAATAATTTGGGTGAAGCAGCAGTTTTCATTAACAGCTGCGCCTTATCTTCGATATTTTTTGAAGACCTTGGTTGGGTTCGTGCTAAGCTAAGTCAGTGGATGGTTTAGGTTATTAACTAATACGGATTTGGTCTCATGAAATACCACTGTATGCTGGAACATCATAATATTAAAAGAACAATCAGCAGGAAACCAACGCTCTTATCACGCTAATAGGATACTCGGAGACTATACGTGAAAAACCTTTTTAATAACCGTTATCTTTTTTTTAATTACAGTATAGCCGTAATTAAAAGAAAAAAACCAGATTGAGTAAAGATATAGTCTAACTTTATATGTGAATATAAGTTAATAAAATTTTCAATTTCAGGAATAATAATTAGTTAGTGAATTTATAGCTGCTGCTGCAGTACACACTGCAGTTGTATTTGTTTTCTTTTTTCTACCCAAGACTTATTTAAACTTCGAGTTCCTTACCATATTTCAGCAAACTTCAAGGGAATGGATTGACCTGCCCTTAATAAACCTTTAGACTACACTAATACTAGGTTGAACCAAAAGTCAGATGGTGAGTTTTATCAGTGATTTTCAGGATTTATCGATGGGATGATGATGTTTTTTAATACTAATTTCCTTTTATAAAGGGAAATTCAAAAATATTTTAAAAGATATTTTATAATCTACCCGGAGAGGAAATTGAAAAATCTTTTAAAAGATATTATAATAAAAGTGTAATTGGTTTTAGATTTTCAATAAATCTCCATATAAGTAGGCACTCGAATTTATTAAAAGTATATTGAATTGTGGGAATGTTTATACAAGTGGCAAAACCGCTTCTTTTTATTTTACTAGATAAGATATAAAGGCTAATTTAATTCCTCTTTTGGGTAAATTTCCTTTGAATGGTGTAAATTACTTAGATTACTTAAATTTTAAAGAAGCAATTACTATTGAATATAACGATTCTTTAATTTTTTATTAATTTTTAAAAGATAATATAACCTCCCAAAGAATAAAAAAAAATTAGTTCTACGGGGTGGAAAAATAAAAATCGTAGATTTTTATTTTTCCGGGGACCCCATTGAACATCTCCGGGCGCTATGGCGCCCGGGTAAGTTCTTTATCTCCTCTCCCCTATTGGAGTGAGGGGATGATAAACATTTTTTTTTGTAAGTTCTACGGGTAAGAAAAATAAAGATATGTGAGCATATTTTTATTTTTCGTCCCGTTGAACATCCTCTCTTCTTTTATATAAAAAAAAAGAGGGGAAGTTCTCATATAATAATAGCTTCTCATTTACTATTAGGGCTTATTTAAGAACGAACTTTCTTAATAATCTTCAAAATATGGGGATTTATTTTAGCCTTGCTTTAACTTCGGTTCAWGCGCCCTTATGAAAGCCCTAAAAAGTTATTTTTATGGTTATTAAATCGAGGATATTGATTAAAAATTATCTCCATTGTCGTTTATAATGAAAGATCCAATATATACTTAAACTTCAGGGAAAATAGTAACCCTTTAATTTGAATTAATATTCGTCAAGTAAACTATATAGTTGATAAACTTATATGTTATCGAATCTAAACTTTGTAACCAAAAAGTCCATGAATAACCTAGATTTCGCATTTATATCTTCTTTAATAAAGGAAAGCAGCACACCACAGAAGCAGGGGGGAGAGCTAATTATTAAAGTTAGTAAAAGAATGAATGATTACCTATTATTAACTTTTAAACAAGATGAAAAAGGTTTATGGTAACGTATATCACAAAGTTTAATTGATAAGATATTAAATATGGAAGATAATTATATCGTTGGTTCAGATAGTTTACGTATCAATGCTTCTAAGGGTATTCTAGTTAAGAATCAACTATTCTATATACTAACTAAAAATGGTAATGGTGATAAATTGATATTTCAAAGTTCTTTGTCCCCGAATTTTTTTGTTTTTTCTCAAAAGCCAAAATTTTGTTCTGAAAGCTATGGTAATTACTTTGTAGTAACTTCTTGGACTATTAACGTAAGATTGGAAAGTAAAGCACCGTTGTGATTGTGGAGTAATAAAACAGAATGGGAATTATATTGAAGGTGTTTTTCAATTGTTAAATAGTAGTTTTAAAAACGAGTGTACTAATGAATATTAACGCCAAATAATTTTTCCTGGATTAAATAAAATGCAATCCAAATGAGTTCCCGGCCTCATGACTGAATATTCCGCAGTTTTTTTTTTCCTAGCGGAATACGGGTCTATAGTTTTAATGCGTATATTAACTAGTTCATTATTTTTAGGTGGTCATTTACCAATATATTCTCTTTTTTATTTCACCGTGAGTTTAATAGATTTCATCAATTCTGTGTTGGCTTTTCCAGGTTGAAATTCCTCCCTAGTTTGCATTTATGGTAGTGTGTCTATAGCTGATAAAATAGCATATTATTTAATATTATATTCTATTGCTTTTTTCCACTACAGATGGTAATACTATCATTACTGTACCTGCACATTCTTTTTTAATTCTATTTTAACTAATCCTAATTTAGAAGGATTGTTATATGGTTTAACTATAAGACTTAAAAGTTCTATTATGATTTTTGTTTTCATATGATCTAGAGAATTTCCGTTTCGTATAAGATTATCCTACCTATTAATGTATTTCCATTGAACTTTATTAAAATTTACCGCGATTTTGAAAAATTTTGCGCAAGGCTTATGTTTTTTTGGTTTCTCTAATTTTATATTACCGCTCCCGCGGGAATGAAAATTACCCCTTCGGTATTCTCTAGAGTTTTTAAATAAATTTTGTGTTGGAGTTTTCTTTAATAACTGCTCTATTTTTAGTATTACAAGTAAATAAAAATAACCTTAATCTTAATACTACTTCACCGTTTTTTTTTTATGAATTATGGCGTAGCCCCCCCCCTCTCTTAATAAAAAAAGGCCAAGGAGAGTAAAAATGAAGAAGGTGATTTAGTTTATAATCCCATCCAAAAATATTACTCGAATATAAAAGTCTAGTTTATCTCGTTTAAAACCTTAAAATCATTGAGTAGTATTTATTAATTTATGCATAATGATTCTAAACTTTAGGTAGTTCATTAAATTTAGCTAAAAGAATAAATAGTCATTTAAATAATTGAAGTTCAAATATTTTTTACAATATGATTTTTCCAAACATGGTTTCAATGATTTTCCTTTATTTTAGATATATTAAATATATCTACAGAGGCTGATCTATGAACAGAAGCTTCAAATCCTACTTTACAATATTTTATTTAATTAACACAATTAGTGCTAAAATATCTGGATCTTTTTTTTAATAAATATAATATTAATCCTGCCTCTAGTAGTAGGAGGTAAACATTCCGATCAAACTAAGGCATTATTTAGTAGAATTAGTAAGGAAAATCTTCGTTTCTTAAAACTTTGATAAAATACCTGTAGGGTATTTTTTTTTATTCCCTCTCCGTGGGAATAGTGCGGAGGTTTTAGAGGAAATACGTAAGCGTATGTCTAGTTCTTTCAATCGGCCTCCTTCTTTTTGGTTACATCAATATTTTGAATATAAAAAAAATATGGAGCTATGTATAGAAAACCTGTTTCGGATCCCAAGAAAAAAAATTCATCTTTTATTTCGAAAAGAGGTTTATTTATATGATGCGAACATTTTTACTTTAAATTTAATAGCCAGAAAGATGTATTTCAAGTAATTCAAATTTCACCTCAAACCTTAATTAAATATAAAGATTTAGGTATGATATTCATGAGTATACAATATTCTCCAAAAGTCCTAAGGAAAAAATAAAAGAATAGTGGATTAATATTAAGGAAGTAGTATTATTCTTTAAAGAATTGGTGCTGTGGTTAGGTTGAGTGCACCTAACAGAATATTCGATTCTGTTAGGTGCGCTCAACCCTTAAAATAATCCCACTTAGTCATTATTAATTGGAGGTAACGTTATAGCGAAATACAACTAAATATAATGACCTGACATGGTGAAAACGGTTAACGACACCCTAKTCAAAGACCKTCGGTGGCTATAAACATCGCTACAGACTGGTTCACCTAGGTAGAGCTGAAACGCTCGCCAATKTACAGTCGTAACTTATAATCARTATGATTGTGATTAAGGCAGTTAAGCCATTCTAGTTACCGGCTGATTGGTGTGYAGRGTTATATATGTACAGAGTGCTGTGCTATAAACACCTGTGGGTTGTTGTTGGTTTTTTATAAAAATTAGCCATTTATGGCTAATTTTCATCCAAAACCACTCACCCCACTTTAGATAATTAAGTTTGCTTTCCCTAGAATTAGATTTGATAGAATTATGTTTTTCTGTTGAACGGTATTATTATCCTTATTGTTTGCTCTTATTATTACAGTTTCTTTTATTTCATTTTCATTTGATATTCATTCTGTAAGTGGTCTAAGTTTAATGTGCCTTCCTTTGGTTTATATATGTAGTGATACCCAATCTTATACTTCTTCTACTGCTTCTATTTATTCTTTTAATTCATTTAATACTTATAGTTTTACGATTTTAAGATGTAAAATCTAACTTTTGCATTGGAATAAACAAAGATATCATTAGCTTTTCTTTTACAATAAAACTTCAACGGACATTTAAAGTCTAGCCTTCATTGTAGAAGTGTTCAAGTTAGTAATACGCCAGGTGCAGCTTATATAGGTTCAGAGTTGGCAGGGTTAATCTATTACATTCTGTGATTATCTCTATTATTGCCAGTTTTACGCTGAATGGTGTAAAAAAATTAGACTACTTAGCTTTTAAGGAAGCTTTACTAATATATTTAGATTCTTCTTTACCTGAGTAAGAAGTGTTAGCTAAAATTTAAAAGTAATCTCTAACCTTCTTTATAGATCAACCAGTAATGCCGCAGGACCATTATATTTGTATAACTCCTGTACTGGTTTCTTGGATTTGTTGAAGGGGTGATGGTTCTTTTAGTATAACAGCTCGGTCTCATGTGGCATTTGGTCTTTTATTACAACCACCACCCCACCACCACTACCCACACGATGACTGCTGATAATAAACAGAAATCGCTTATGCTGGCCATAAAAAATTTGGTAGATCATCTTGATTTTTATAGTAGTAGCTCTTTAAATATTTGTGAAATAGAGGGTCTATTAAGTAAAAGATTATTTATGAGGAGAAAGTAGGTGGTAGAGGTGAAAACACTCTACCTACAATAGAATTAAAAATTAGTGAAGTGGATTTTTAAAGGAACAGCTGTCTGTTGTATTTTTTTGTTAAGTAGTCGTCCTTTTTGACTAATAAATTTTGGTATTTTAAGGATTTTTTATTAGCTGGTCGTATTATTCAAAGTGGTAAACATACCAGCGAACTTGGTTTTAACTTAATTTCTTGATAGATTGGATGAATACTGGTAGATATTATACGAACAATCTAAGTGTATATTTAAAGTATTTAATTGAAGTGGTCTTAGCGGCTATAGATCCTGTCTATTGTATTAATAAATATGGTTTACGTGTTAATACAGAATATTTAGCTTTGATACCTAATTAGATATTTTATATATTGTGCTCAACTTTGAAGAAAGTCTATTTTTTACTAGTTCAAAGGAATGTGGCAAGTTTTTTGGTGTTACAATAAATGTAAAACTCGCCTCAGGTAAATAAAGAGTATTTTCTTCACAGAAAATTCAGTCTTTCCTTTCCACGATCAATTCATGGCTTTCTGTTGAACTKTCTTCTTGCCTATTTTATTTGCCTCAATTATATTTGTTCCTGGCGTTTTATTTAGTTTCGATATATTTCCAGTTAGTATTATTTTAATTTAGGTTAATATAACCAGGATTTAGCGTTAAATGGTTAAGTAGATCCCTCTTATTTTGAGGCTAGTCAAAATAAAATAAATTCAAAATATATATTTTTATTTATTTTTAGCTAATTCTGGTAAATTTCTATTAAAATTTGCGGAGTCCCTCCGTTTTGCTTTTTGCGTTTGGCGTTTGGCGTTTGGCGTTTTGCGTTTTGCGTGTTCCATTGGTTTTATTGATGTTTTATCCGATCAAACTTTAATCCAACATATAACGATGCAAATTTTAATAAAAGAAAAATAACGCCTAGGCGCTATGTTTTGGATAAAAATCTGGCTAATTTTTATAAGTTTTTTATGAAAGATCCGATAATGGACGATCTTTTTTTTCAATTTACCTCGCCATTTTCTTCGGGGCCTCCTTTTCCATTTTTTCATCCAAATGACACAAACTAAAAAAAAAAAAAATCGGAGGAAAAAAAAATGTTTTTTTAGCGAGGGATCTGCCAAAATTATGAGACGTTACGTCATGAAATTTTCTTTAATGACGATAGAATTTTTCTTACAGGTAATTTCGGAAATATMTTGACTAGGTAACCCCATAAAATGTTATTATCCAGTTTATTATTAATGCCTATTTTAGGTATATTATTGATACACAGTACAACTTCTTACTAAGCTACACTTGTTTTATATAGCACCACTAGACAATATTCAAATAATTTACATTATAAAAGAATAGCTCTTAGAACATCTATTGTAAATTTAATAATCTCTTTAATCATTTATATTTCATTTGATTTTAGTAGGAACCAATTTCAATTCGTTTCTTCTTTTGGTGATCTACGTTATTAAAGAATTTATCTCGGTGTATATAGACTATCTATGTATTTTTGTTATGACTCAATCACGTTGGCGGGTTAGGAAACAGGCCAGCATGCAGTGAGTACCGGTGAGCCTCAGTGAGATACCGGTGAGCCTCAGTGAGTACCAGTGAGCCTCAGTGAGCACCGGTGAGCCTCAGTGAGCTCCGGTGAGCCTCAGTGAGCTCCGGTGAGCCTCAGCACTGAAGATGGTATGAAGGCCATAGGATATAAGGACACGGCCATCACCACATAGATAGTATTTCCCTCATAGCTCTTCAGTTGTCAATCTAAGTATTCAGTCTCAGTATATTCTGAATACCCTCACGGCTTTTGATCATTACTTGCACGGTTGCGATATTGTTCACTCAGCACCTCTGCTACCTTCTTGATAACATAAACCCTCTGACACCTTCTATATACTCACGGGTATTTAGTGTGATCATTACAATTTTGTTCTTTTGACTAATTTTATAGTACCCGTAGCTTTATTATCTAATTTGAATTCAATTATAGATAACGTAAAAACTTATACTATTATAATTCTATTATTGAAAACTCTATTATTAGGTACATTTTTATCTTTAGATATATTGATATTTTATATTTTCTTTGAAAGTATACTAATACCTTTGTTACTTCTAATTGGTATCTTTGGTTCATTAAATGAAGTTAGAGAGGGTTATTATTTATTTTTATATACATTGGGAAGCTCTCTATTTATGCTATTATCTATTGTTACTATAGGTTCTATAGCAAGAAATATGGATTTTTATGTAGTAAATAAGCTAATTTTAGATTTTTATTTACAAATTATACTGTTTTCAGGTATCTTTATAGCTATAGCTRTAAAAACTCCGTTATACGGATTAAACTCTTGATTATTAAAAGCTCACGTTGAATCTCCTTTGGGTGGAAGTGTTCTTTTAGCAGCCGTAGTTTTAAAGTTATCTTTATATGGTGTATTTAGGCTTTTATTACCAATCTTGCCCCAAGCTTGCTTAGTTTTCGCTCCGTTTGTTTTTGTATACTGTGTTATTACTATTGTTTATGCCGCTTTAAGTACTCTTCGTACTACAGACATAAAAGAAATCATCGCCTATTCTTCTATAGGTCACGCAATAGTTTACTTAATGGGAGCATTTAGTAATACGGTTCTAGGTTTAGAAGGTGATGTTTTATTAGAGTTAGGCCATGCATTAGCTAGTTATGATTTATTTATTATAGTAGGTGGAATTCTTTATGATCGTACTGGAACGAGAATTATCTCTTTTTATAGAGGTATAGCTCAATTAATGCTAATACTTTCTATATTCTTCCTTATATTAATTTAAGCTAATTGTGTTACACCGCTTACTTTAAATTTTGTGGGTGAAATTTTGAGCTTATACGGATCATTCGAGAGATTACCTGTTATAACTTCTTTAGCTTGTTCTTCAATTGATTTATCTGTTGCTTATAGTGTAACTCTGTTTGATAAAATATGTTTTGGTGGTTTTTTTACTCCATACATTGAAAGTATTAGCGACTTGACCAAAAGAGAATTCTTTATGCTTTTTATTTTAGTCTTTTACACTGTATTTTTGGGTATTTCTCCTAACTTTATATTAGATGGTTTACATTATGATGCTTAAGTTTAATATATAACATAGGGGAGTGAAGTGAAGAGGGGTATTCTTTATCTGCGGGCTTTGTTCTCTCTAAGAATAAGCAATAAACTAAAAAGGGATCATCATAGATGTAAAAGAGATGATGATCCCCTCAACCCCCTTTGTTTAGAGGATGGAGAGTAGATTTTCAACCGCTAATCAATCTGGCTCTTCTAGGTTAGATCTTATCCTACTTCCTCAGGCAGCGGCGGCGGCGGCTACCAGAGTGGATAGGGGGAGGGTTCGGCCAGAAACCTTGAAAGTTTCATAGAGTGATTTCGTGGCGTTATTGAGAAAGTTCTTAATCTCACCGGATAAGGATAATTATACATTTTTTATTCTTAAGCTTCATGTAGATGATAAGAGGGTTTTATATTATATTCAATCCATTTTAGGATAAAGTAACAACTCATGGTATATCGGCTAGATTTCTTGTCGCAAGCCAAAAGGAACTATCCTTAAGGAATTATTTACTTTATATCATTTGAATACTAGTAAGCATTTTAATTTTATAGCGAGAAAAGAGGCTTTTAAGCTTTATACTAGTGTTAAGTCTAAAACCGAAAGCATACTTAGCGAGGTGAAATGTATAAGTTCAGAAGCCGCAAATTTACCCCCCCCCCCTATGGGTGAAGGATTCATGGCTAGGATAACAGCTTATTAAGTATTAGATTTCTTTGAAGCTTAGGGTACAGTTTTCATTGAGAAGAATAGTCTCCGTTTAGGGTTTAGTATAGGCGAAGCTGCGATGGATTTCGACTTGATTTAACCAAAAAAATTTAAGGTGTATCTGACGAAAGATATAAGGGTAATTTGGTTGTAAATTTGTATGAGTATAAAGCAAAAGATGCTAATTGTAAAGCTATAGTTAAGATTATAATAGTTAATCATTTATCCAGGATCATTTATTCTACCTTTATTCTCTTCATTTACATGATTATATAAAAAGCTGCTTTATTACCAAGACTTTTA
Source organism: Anisogramma anomala (assembly GCA_038502455.1). Classification (NCBI taxonomy): domain Eukaryota; kingdom Fungi; phylum Ascomycota; class Sordariomycetes; order Diaporthales; family Gnomoniaceae; genus Anisogramma; species Anisogramma anomala. The sequence goes on along the minus strand of JASMMZ010000012.1, from coordinate 1,469,838 downwards.
CGCGTGAATAATCTAATAGTTAATTACATTTCCGAAGGTTTAGAGTTAATTGAATTAATTATAAGCCAAATGAACTCATATAGATTATCTATTTGCTCGGTAGCTAAGGCAGGTAGTGATTTAATGTACACTAGAGTAAATGAATTATTAAATGGTCATGAGACTAAATATGGTAGTGTATTTATCAAGTCCTTCAATAGATCAGTGAAGGACACTAAATCTATAGTCGTGCAATTATATGATATAAATATTGGATCTGCAATAAAAACCTTTGATTCTATATCAGATTTCGCGAGATTTTTATCTATGCCTTAATCTACGGCAGCCCTAAATCTAGCTAAATGCTGGAAAATCACATATATCTTATTGAATATGAACAATCAGCAGGAAACTATTATCTACAATTAAAGGTTAACACATTATAAGTTAAGATATATTAATAGTTTATTATCTACCTCCTAACGATTCTGTTATTAAAACAAGCTCTTATAAATATAGACTTTACCAATACTGGGTTGAATAAGTTGCAGGATCTTAAATCACGGTTTAAAATTATTAATTTAAAATTTAACAGGATCTCCATAGGCCACATGCTAGAAGTAATTTACACAAATTTAAATCCTTATTTTATAAATAGGAAGGCTTTCTTATACACAAAAACAACCGAACATCATCGAATTGATAAAAATATATTCGACTTTGAAATTTTACCACTTATTTATATTAAACCCGGAGGAGGAAGGAATGGTGCAATTTCTATACCTAAAAAGACCATAAATCGGTGCTGGTTCAATAGTAATTTCCTTTCATAGTAAGGATTTACCCTTTTTCAATAATTCAAAAAAACTTAGGCATGGGTAACATTTCTAAAGCTAAAGGTAAAAATGCTTATACTTATATAATAAGTAATATCAAAGGTTTAATTAAAGTAGTTTGTTTAATCAATGGAAATATTAGAATACTTAAAATAGTTCAATTATATAAATTGATCAATTGAATCAGTACTTCCCCAGCGGAGCTGAGGATGTACAACCCTAAGGGTAGTACTTCCCTTTTTTTGGGAGGATGTACATTCCCAGCTAGCGTAGGAAGTACAAAAAAAATCAGAATTATTCACAGAAGAAGAATAATAATAATAATAATAAAAAAGGGGGGGGGGGAAATAGAGAGTAATATGATTGAATTACATCCTTACCAAGTCTCATTGGGGTTATTATTGGATTACTTTTATCGGATGGGTGATTAACAATAGCATCTTAAACAAATAAGAATGCTAGATTAGGATTTTATCAATCTTTAACCCGTACCAGTTATGTTTTATATGTCTTTAAGCTTTATCTCATTACTGTAATAGTTATCCTGCTTCACGTATACGTAAAATAGGTACTGACGAATTTCAGTTTTTTACACGAGGATTGGCTTGTTTTACTAAATTACATTTGTTATTTTATCCCCATAGAATTCAAATTATACGAGATAACATCTACGAATTATTAACTCCAATTTCTTTAGCGTATCTTATAAAGGGTGATGGTTATACCTCACGTCATGGTTTGATTCTTTGTACAGATTCTTATTCAAAGATATAGTAAGATTGATGAATGTTTTAATGATCAGGTATAGGTTTGAATGTATATTACGATACCATACTCGAACTCAACCAAGAATTTATATTAAAGAAGGTTCTATGTCTTTGTTAAGACTGATTGTAAAGCTTCAAATGTGTCCAAGTATACTATATAAAATCAAACTTTAAATTGAAGGATAATTTATATTACCCTCTTGGGAAAAATAAGGGGGTGGATTAGCTGTAGCTTCCCTGCTGCTTATAAACAAGTTTATAATATAACCTTAAAAATTTTCGAGGAGTATGCATGAAAAGGTCATAATTTATTAATTAGATTACAAAAAAAACTTCTAGGATGCTTTTTAGTATATATTAAAGATCATGAATACAAAACAGGTTGATACGTAAAAAATTATTTTTCAATCCATCTACATGTAAAAGATAAAGTTATTTTGTAATAAATTAAAAATATTTTAACTGTAGGTAAGATTTACGACAAAAAAGACGGAATGGCTCAATATGTCGTTACTTCAGATAAAGATTTACAAGTAATACGGTAACATTTCGAAAAATATACGTTATAAACAAAAAAAAACGTCTAGATTTTCAACTTTAAAAGCATTAGATTAATATCAAAATAAAGAACACTTAGCCGAGCAAGGATTACAAAAAATTGTCGCGATTAGAGCTACACTTAACAGATAGGACGTTATGGATAATTTAAAAGCAGCCTTCCTTATAGTTGTTCCAGTTAATATACTGAGGTTTAAAATATTACGGAAATAGATTCTAATTGTATGGCTGGTTTTATATCCGCGGATAAATTAAGGTAATTTCAGGATTTTCATTATGAACTCCAAAGAAGAAAAGGTGTTATAGTATAATTTGTTTTTCAGCTAACTCAGCACTCTAGGGATGAGCAATTGATAAAAAGTTTAGTTAAATACTTYGATAGTGGGTATGTTTCAAAATACAAGAATGCTTTTTATTATAGAATATATTTTTTATTTTTTTTTACGATATTCAAAGTAAAATTATTCCTTTCTTCAATAAATACCTTATTCAAGTAGTAAAAAATTTAGATTATAACGATTTATATAAAGCTGCTTAATTAATGAAAAACAAAGCTCAACTAAGTTTTACTTCATTTTTTATAAAAAAAAAAAATCCTTTTCAAAAGATTTTATAACTAAATAAGGGGTGGAATTTTATTCGTCAGATAAAAGCTAATATTAACAAAGGAAGAGCCCCTCCTAGCGCCGACGGCATAGCCGTCGGCTATAGAGGAATAGGGCGCTTCACTCAGACAGTTCAATTATACTTAGTTCGATATATTACGTATTTACTGTTAACATAAATTATTAATCATCTACTACTCCGGACTGAGTCAAGACTGTATTCAGTATTGGTCTACATAAGATTTATTTAAAACAAATACAAACTTATTTCGGTGGAATAGGTAGTATCGTTAAACAAGGTGATGATCTTTGCTGCTGCTTTATATAGAGTGAGTGTAATGATCACACTAAATACCCGTGAGTAAATAGAAGGTGTCAGGGGGTTTATGTTAGCAGTAAGGTAGCAGAGGTAACAAAGGTGCAATATCAAGAAGATGTTTGTTCGTGCTGTAGAATGATCACTAGCCTTTAGGCTATTCAGGTGTGTAGACTGAATACTTAGATTGACAACTGAAGAGCTATGAAGGAAATACTATCTGTGTGGTGATAACCGTGTTCTTATATATCCGTGCCTTCATACCATCTTCAGTACTGGACCGCTGAAGTCGATGTCGCTTCCTTCGGTCCAATATTGTCAACTGGACCGCGAGCGGTCCTGTCGGTCCAAACCCTAACCCTGGGTGGTTACATAAGAGAGATCCCTGGCTTGATGTGTTGGACATCAGGCTTCTGATAGCGTAGCGGACCGCTGGCCTATTCCATGACCTGCAGTTAGTTCTTGGGTTATAACAGTGAGTTCGCTCCCTTCATGTAAGGACCAGTACTGGTCGCATGAAGGGTAAAGATATTTTATCACATATCTTACCTCATTTTTACCAACACCCTCTTATTAGTAATAAGCGGGCAGATTATTTACTTTTAAAGGAAATAGTCTGGCTAATAATACATGGGCGTAAACACCTATSAATGCAAGGTCTTTTAGCTATAGTTAACATGAGAGCATCTTTTAATTTAGGGTTATCAGATGACTTAGCTAGGGCCTTCCCTACATTAAAACCAATAATAAAGGATAAGGATCGTACTATTAAACATTCTGAGTGGGTAGCGGCGGGATTTACTACGGGGAGGGAACTTTTTTCATCTCAATAAAGATAGAAATCGGGTTGGCGTAAGATTCTCTTTATTATTTTCAATAGCTCAACATATCCGTGATGATATGCTAATTAGAAGTTTCGTGGATTTCATGTGGCCAATTTATTAATAGAAAAAGAGATATTAATATCTGGGGTTGTTATCGTTGTATTAAGTTTGCGGATAATTATACAATAATCCTATAATTTTTTAATAAATACCCTATACGTGGAGCCAAAGCTAAGGATTTTGCAGATTGAGCGAAAGCAGCCGAAATTATTAAAATGGAGGTCGCCTTACAAATGAAGGTGCAGCCATTATGAAAAATCTGAAAGCGGGTATGAATACTAAGAGAATAATRATATAATTATCAATATATAATTAATAATATTTCTTATTAAGGTTAAGTACTTAGGTACTGCTTAGCGAAAAAAAAAAAATAACTGTAACAGTAGCAACTTTTTTTTTTTATTTTTTTTTTACCTTCAAGATTGTTCTGCTTCTCATGCTGCAGTATATTGAATTGCAGTATTTTGTAATGTTATTCAAGGAATAGAGAGAAGAATACTTTTAGGTTTAGGTCACGGATTTGCGAGTTCAGCTTTATATGTGTAGGTGGTATTCTTTATGACCATAGCGGTACGAGAAATATAGYATTCTACCGTGGTATGACTCAATTATTCTATTTTCTATATTTTTCTTTATATTTACGTTCAATTATGGAACACAGTTAACTGTAAACTTCGTGGATGAGTTTATGTGTTTATATGGTACATTCGAAAGATTGCCTATTCTTGTAGGTGGTGCTTTTGCCGCTTYTTCTATCGTATTTTCGGCTGCTTATAGTGTATATATGTACAATAGAATAGCATTTGGAGGATCTTTTAGTAAATTATTTTAAGTAAATCACCAGAGAGTTTACTATTCTATTAATTTTAGGGTTTTACAGTTCTTTTAGTATATATTATAGTTTTATCTTAGTTTACATTACAGCGTTTCTAGTTTGATATACTCTGTAGATCTATCCGACATCGTGCCTTCTTAAGTGCGGACTTTCCAAGATTATTTGATAAAATAAAAGTCTATGAACAAAATGTTAGTGTTTCAACGTTAATTTACAGTATAGGTTAATATATTAATCCTTCCTAATTTAAATCTATAAGTTTGGTACTGTAGGGTATATGAGATTTAATTATCCTATATCTTAAGTCCCTTTTGTTTGATGCCCTCAGACCATGATTGCATTCTAGGCAAGGGGGTATTAGTAACTGTATATTTAATACCCCTTCAAGGTGTATTAGTTTAATGGTAGAACCGGACGTTTCGACCGTCATCGTACTAGTTCGAATCTGGTATACACTTAAGTATAATCCCCAAAATAAAGGCAAACTGCATTATATAAAAAACATACTAAGCAGCGTTAGAGGGGATCAAGGGATAAGGGGATAAGCAAATTTTAATTTACTTATTCTACCAACTTTACCCCTCCCTCTATATTTAAAGGTGTATTAGTATTCTTTAGATTGAATTTATTCCTTATACCACCCTTGCCTTAGTTTTTTTCATCAAAATTTACATGTAAATTTTGATAAAAAATGAACAGGGTAAGACTTGTATTTTTTTTCAATATTGGTCTCTCGCCACAAGCTGCGGCCGGAAGACCTACCCTAGGCGGGGTGATTTTTATAAAAAATCACCCCGCCCGGTGGTTGGTCATCCATATATTTTAATTTTTGTTTTGCTAGGCAAAAAAAAATCAAAATAAAAGAAGACCTACGGGGTGCCCGCCGCAGGCAAGCGGGTACCCCATTGGTCTTCCAGTCGTCACCACCCAGCGGCAACGACGACTGGAAGACCTTATTTAACATTCTAGTAGCTTTTTTTCACTTATAATGACTAGTTGTTTAATCTTTTTCTTTTTAGGATTAATATCTTTATTAGCTATACTCCTTTTTTGTTAAATACTTAACGCGAATACTATCGATCAATGTATTTACTGTTTGTAAAAAAAAAAAAAAATGCCTCAATTAGTTCTATTTTATTATATAAATAAAGTATTGTTTACTTTTGCTATTATAGCCATTACAGTATATATATTATCAAAGTATTTTCTGCCTAGATTTGTACGTTTATTTTCGTCAAGGACATTTATATATAAACTTCATTCTAAGGAAAATAAATAATCTCCTTGAGAAAATGAAATTACGAATTCTAAAAATATCCAAAATTAATAGCATATTTCCATTTCATTACACAATGATGATTACTTGGTTTTATAGTATATATTAGTTTCTAATGTATGTTTGGATTTAGTTCAATTACTAGCTGTTTTGCGCCTATTTTTTTATAAGCGTTAGCTAGAGCGGAGGATATTCAATTTTTAAAGTTTATATAGAAAAATTTTTTTAGTTTAAATTATGAGTTTAAATAATAATTTTTTCAGAGAAACACTTAGTCCATTGGACCAATTTGAAACAAGAGATTTACTGAGTTTAGACGTGCCAGTTTTTAGATACTTACATATCTCTATTATAAATATCGGATTATATTTAACTTTRTCCGTTTTATTTATATTAGTTCTAAACATCCTAAATACAAATTACAATGAATTAGTTAGTAATAATTGGTTAATAAGTCAAGAGTCTTTATATGCCACTATTCATAGTATAGTTAAAAATCAAATAAATKGGAATGCGGGTCTTAATTATTTCCCATTTATTTATACTTTATTGATAGTTATATTAGTAAATGATATAGTCAGAATAGTTCGTATTCGACGCCTTCTTTATGGTATTAATAATAATAATAATAATCAATTTAAATTCATGGACTATGGGGGGGTATAAATATAGCTGACCCAAAATTCACGGGTTAATTCTTAGTAATCGAAAGGACCGGCTTTGCCGACAAAGTCAAATGCCGCCGCTGATAGCTGCTCGGGTTAACTGATATTCTACTACTTGTTCTAGTAATAATCGAGATAGCTCTTCTCTTGTTATTAATCCTCATTATCTTACRGGATTTCGAGATGCTGAAGGRTTTTAACGTTTCTATTCTTAAAAATAGAGGTTGACAAATTCTTCCTTCATTTCAAATATCTTTGCATACTAGAGATAGAGCTATATTTCCCCTGTAGGGGAATCCCTTACGGGATTCCCTAAAGGTGAATCTCTACCCCTTTGGGAATCAGAGGGAATGAAAATGTCATTAGGTGTAGGCGGAATTTATAAACACGGTAATAATTCCGATTATTATCGTATCTTTTTAAATAATTTAAGTGTGCTTATAAAACACTTAGATACTTTTCCTCTACTTACTCAAAAACAAGCCGACTATATTTAAGCAGATTGTTTAATTTATTAATCGAGGAGAGAAGCATTTAACTACCAACGGTCTTTTCAAAATAATTTAAAGGAAGAATAGCCAAATGTTAATCCTATTATTGAACTTTCGGGTTTACCTGATACAATAAAGGATAAGCAATGACTAATAGGTTTTGTAGAGGGATAGGAATCTTTCCAGATGTTTACTACTACTAAACGTCAAGATAAATTAAGTTCACTATAACTCAACATATTCGTTACAAGAAGAAAAAAAGTATCAATGGAAAATATGGTGCAATATTTAGGATGCGGTAGGTATTATACTACGGGTACTCGAAAGGAAGTATCTTTCATTGTTTCGAATCAAAAAGAGATATTAAATACTATTATTCCTTTGTTTCATAAATATCCTTTATTGGGATCTAAACAAGAAGATTTATTGGATTTTGTGAAAGTCGGCGAATTAATTAAATCTAAGGCTCATCTTACTAAAGAAGGGTTGGAATTGATTAATATTATTAAGAGTAATATGACCAAACGGAGAAAAAATCTTTCCGATACAAAGAATGAAACATAGTTAATTAAATTACCCACTTTGGCCGCATCCCCCCCCTTTTTTTGTATATAGCATTTATCGAGCTTCGAGGGGACTTCTTCAAATTTTATATATATTATTAATAAAACTAGATAAATAGGGTTATTAGGAGCCTTTATATATTATATTTAATTTTCTTGTATAGTGATTACCCATAATTTTAACGACTAAGACTCGTTTTTCAATTACGATCAAAGTTGTAACCGTACCAAAGATGGTGGTATTGGAGAGTATTCTACTTTATCTAAATCTCCTAAATATAATCTAAATAAGAATTAAACCTATCTTATTCCTTATTATATTACATGATTTGTGGATTCTGAATGATACTTTACTACATCCATTCAGAAAGTGGCTCGAATGTTACTGAAATGACAAGTTAAACCTATTTTAAAAATCACTGTGCATAACCGAGATTTAAAAATTTTATAGCCATTACAAATAAGATGAGGTGTAGGTAAAATCTACAAACATAGTGACAATGCCTCTGTCTACCGGGTTAGTTCTTTCAAGAACTTACGGATAATTATAGCTCATTTTGATAAATATCCTTTAAATTCGCGGATTATCTTTTAATCAGTTGATTTAATAGAAAATAAACATCTTACTTTGGAAGGATTATTTAAATTAGTTAGTATTAAAGCCAGTTTAAATTGAGGTTTATCTGACAAAATAAAGGAGTCTTTTGTATATTAAGAGTAGCTAGACCAGATGTGAAATTTACTGGAATACCAGATATTAATTGATTAGTTGGTTTTGTTGAAGGTGAAGGATGTTTTATGGTTAATATCTTACAAGATATTAATAAAACCAAATACTATGTTAGTTTAAATTTGGCAGTTAATCAGTACGATATAGATTCTGACTTAATTATTTTAATCCAATATTTAAATTGTGGGAGATGTACTTATTGTTGTAATGAAGTAAATTTTATTGTTTCAAAGTTCGGTGATTGAAATAATAAAATTATACCTATATTTAAATAATATCCCCTATTATTCTTAGTACTAAACAAGCATATTTATTATATTTCTGTAAGATCGCTAAATTAGTAGAAAATGAAGAACACCTAACAAAAGAAGGTGTTGTTTAAATAATAAAAATAAAAGTAATATGAATAGTAAAAGAATACTTGATTCTTAATATAAATATCCAATTACTTTAGTATTACATACAGTGTAGTAGGTCAACTTTACTGTGAGTAAAGTTGACTATACTGCAAGTTGAGTGTATTGATTTGTGCGGACTTACCGTATTGGGTATAAGTCGAGTGCAGTACGCTGCACTTCACTCTAGGGTACGGGCCAAGCAATTGGCCATACAAATTACAGTGCAGATCGGCTAGCGGTCTGCCAAACCTAGAACAATACATCCACCATCTGACCACGTAATACTACTATTACTTCGACCAATAAAATCGACAAAGTTGCAACATCTAAGGCTTACCAATACTAATCAGTGCTTATCTACCTATAGGTTAAGCACAGATAAGCTAAATAATAGAAGAAGTTACTTTCCGTTTACACTCTAAGTTATACTACCGTTGGGGTAGAAGAAAGATTTTTACGAAGGGCCTTTACTGTTACATCGGTTTTCATAGCAGTAAGTAAAGAAGACTTTTAAGCTACGGCGGTTTTTACGGCAACTTAGGGGTAACGACGGTATCTTTATTTAAAACACCAAGAAATCTTTATTGATCTTTTTTAGAGATGTTAATATTAACTGTTAAAAGTCTCAAAGTACAGAAAGTTGGTAAACAGCTAAGTTAGTACTACCGCGGGTGCTACTACTGTAAGAAAAACGACTAAGTCCCTACACCAAACAACTACAACAAATAACTTTCGCCTTTCACCACTAATAACAACCTCTGACCTTAATTTCTATATTAAACCTTTAACTTACTTTACTCTTTTTACTCCATACGCCATTTCAATCGTTAATTTCGCTGCTTCAAGCGAAAACATCAAGTCGCGTTAAGAAAACCACGTTACGCGACCTTTTACCAAGTTGCCAAGTTTTCACGCGACTTCACGCCAAAACACCAAGCCTTTACGCCCTCGGATCTATTTTCACTAAGTTTTACGATGGTAGCTTGTAGGGAATAGATATTTATATAAAATCAATAGAGAAATATCTTACCAACTTCGTTGGCTACTATATTATTGAATATGACAGAGATGAAACCCCTAATCGCGTTTTCCGCAAGTATCGCGAGTTTTTCAACGATTGGACTATTAAAATATGAAAAGAAATCCAAAAAACCGTTGAGTATAAGCTAAAAGCCGAGGTTGAACGCCAAGATATTTACGTACCAAAAAGAAACTCTCCTAAACTAGTAAAAACCCTTTTCGAGTTAGTTTAACTGGAAAAACGCCCTTAAAACCCTAAACCTCAAGACCTTAAAGGAAAAGAGAAAGGCGTAAAGGAACTTTAATGTCCACACACACGTTTCAAAGGACCTTTAACCTATCTTTAACTAAGTTAAGCCTTTTAATTCGTTGGTGATAAGGAACCTATTAACTTGCTCGGCAATTTAATACCACTACATAACAGTATGAATTACGCTCTTAGCGGTGGCAAAGCGCGTGAAATAGCAGCTACCAACGCGGCCAAAGGTATTAAAGTTAGCGCTCTACACCAGTTAATTGAGTAAGATCGCCAGGTTTTCCAAAACCTTTAAGTACCTATCGTCCCTTAGTAAGTCTACCGCCAAGATCTTTAAGAACATTTTCTTTTTAGATACACCTACGCACGCGAATCTATTACAGGTCCTATTATAAGACTTTACCCTTTAGGCTAGGTGATTGGCAATTATCTTTAACACCGGGTTTCGGAACCTCTAAAATTTAAACCGCTAAAAAAACACTGATTAAGCTTAGGATAACTATCGCAACCTTTTCCCAAAACCTATTAAGATGGTTAACATTAATTATAAGCTAATAACGGATTTCGCCAAGATTTGGGATAATATAAAAAAGTATAACGGGAAGCTTTATAATCTTTCCGACCTTAAAATAATACTTTTCCTAAATATTTACAAGTAAATAGAGGTTTTACCTTCCGGTGTTCACTTATTATTTCCTGAAATACTTATAGGTTACGCCAAAAATTATTACTTGACCTTTCTGACAAACGCTACTATATTTCGCGAGATTTACGATGATATAAATAGCTACTTCGAGTACAATGTCCATTTAGCGTAATACCATATAAACTAGGCTACTATGCGGTAAATTACAATAATAGCAAAGAGGAAAAAGGAGGAATTACCGATAAATATTTTCAATCGAATATTTAACAAGCTGATAATATATTAGAAGGTAATGGGAAAGGCTTACGCTGGCGAAACCACACTTCGCGAGCAGGTATAGGTAGTAGTCACGAGCGTTAGTAAGTTCGAATACGTTTTACAACTCCTCAATACCACCTGTAAAGGCTTTTTTAGCCAGTTACGTTCCTCTTTTGCCACCGTAATGGAACTTACAACAAACTCGCTTAATATGTATTCTCAAGCCAGAAACTTCCTTAACGTGGAAGAAAAAGACTTTACAGTAGTTAATTACGTCGACCGTAAGTACGGGCGCTTATAATGCCTAAGTATAGGCCTATTAACTTCGACTCCAAACTAAAGGAAGCACCCATGTTAATACTAAAAAGATTTAATCGGACCTGTTAACTACAAATACTATCGTCGTAATAGTGGTAAGAAATATTAGATTTATGGTTAGGCCAGCTATTAGTTAACTCGCCACCCTCCCACCGAGCGTAATAATAAAAAGGCAACGCACCATATTCAGTACTTTACTACTTCGGAATAAGATTACTTAGACTAAGAAGTAGATACTAAAGACGATGAGCTAACTAATACCGCCAACACCACTAAACAGATTAAGTGATACAAAGATGCTGTTTTTAACAAAGCAGCCTAATAACTAGCCGACCATACCTTTTTATACTGTCTAAATGGTAAAGACCCTTACTTTTACCCTAACCATACCCCTAATTCCTTACATACCTTTAACCTCCGTAACCGTTATGCAGACCATATGTTTTAAATTATTATACCAGATATAGGGGTAATAAAGTACTTAACAAGAGGTTATTCGCAATACATGACACTACGAAGAGAAAGCATTACAGTTATTAAGATTAATCGTTACGATACGGGAAAAACCAAAGTTGGCTTTAACTCAGGCAAACATTTATCGTTATTATAGATTTCGGTAATTTAAACTGTTGTAAGAGAAATTACATTTTATATCCCTATGTTTTCTACCTCTTTTTTATTTTGCTTCAAGGATATAAAAACCCTCGGAGTTAACGTGGAAGTTAACGTAAACGAGCTGATTAAAAACGGCTAAAGGTTTCTACTCACTTTAAAGTGAAGGTACTTATGGTTTCATCTTTAAGATCCAAAAGTAGTAGTATTAAACCTTACAAAGCCAAAGATATGTTAACTATACCGGAATTTTAATTACCTAGCTGTTAACACACTATATAAAGTCCTAAATTCTGTAGGGTATAACGATATGGAATATTTTTCCCTAAAAGTTATTAAAAATATTTGCTATTACTACCAAACGTATACATAAGCTCCTCGGAGATTAAAGTTTACATTAATAAATGATAAAGACTTTAACTGTAAAATCTTTATTAATATATTTTACTTGAATAATAAGCCTAATTTACATGTCATTGACTTCGTAAACTTTTTCCACGGAGCCAAGTTTTTAAAGTCCCTTTCGGTAAAGGATACGTGGGAAACGTTAATAATGCTGTAAATTAATACGTACCTAGGTCTACCTGACGTCGTTGTTTATAATACCTGTACCAACTTTACGGTGGTGGAGTTTTAGGAAGATGTTAATAATAGGTATCCAGTGTAAATAGGTATCTGTAAAAGCCTAATAAAGCATTGGAAAGATTAAGAGGGTATACGCCCTACTTCGCCTAGTATATAACATCCTTATATTAGAAATAAAAATCTTTACGGATTTGGAGGCACGTTTATAGATAGCAGTTAAAAGCCTTAATAACACCGTGGGCCCTGACGACCTGGTGCTAACGCTACTGGTTTTTAAAACGTACCCACGCCTAACGAGTAAATCTCCGCCCTCATCAAATATCAAAAAACGTGTTGCGGCTTACAACAAAGCTTTAAGGGAACTGCAAAGAGAATCGGCACATCGCCAAGTTAATAACGCTCTTAATATCAAAAACGGACCTATAATAATCGATGTGTTTACTTTGCCATTGCAAAGTAAAGTATTGTGTAACGGGAGCCTGCCAAATAGAAGGGGCCGTATAAGATATTAAGTATCACAAACTTTGAAATAGTTGTTATAATTAATAACAGCCTTATGTCTTTCCGAAATACTTAAGTTAAACCTTATATTAGGGCTACTAACGATAAATACCCTTAAGTTAAACAATTGAGTTAATACGAACCTCCTCCACCAATTATCAATAAGTTAATAAAAAGCTGTTAGCGCGGACGACTCACAAAGAAACGAAATTTTAAAGAAAATAAATATACACCGGACCGTATTTATGATACTACTTAAGTAAGTAAAAAAAAAAAAAGATAACAAAAATTTGATAGTAAAACTTAGGGCATAAGGAATTATTAAAACTTCCGGCAAACCTTTTAAAGAAAGCGATAAGTGTTATAATCCAAGGACCAACTGCAGACTATAAAACAGACTAGCGGCCAGAAGCTTGATGTCCAACACATCAAGCGGGGATATCTCTTATGTAAAGACCCGGGGTTAAGGGTAATATCACGGGGAATCCGTATAAAAAGTTACGGCTAATCGCTTAAGGATACTACGATAAAGGTAAGGATTGAATCCTTACATAATCGCTAACAATTTAGAAAATTAGTTAGCGTTTAATAGTTACCTTAGTAATAAGTTTGCTAATTGAAACTAAAGGCAAGTTTACATTTAATAGCTGTAATATTACGTAAGCCTACATACAATTAACAACGGATTTATAGCGGATTGAACTATTAAAATTGTTACAGGAACTCCGCGCTATTTACCTATTAAAAACGGTAATACGGTGCGTCAAACTACTATATAAATTATCTAAAGTAGGCGTTTACTGGTTTTTAACCTATTAGTGGTATTTTAAGGTCTGGCTAACGATAAATTTTTAATATATGACCCGTACTTATAAATAACCTAAAAGAAAGATTTCGGTATAGTAGGTATGTAAACTAACGATATTCTTTTCATCGAAACAGCTGACTTTATAGCATAAGAATAACAAGCGATCGAAAACTTTAATTTTTGGAATTGTAAACTGATAACAACATTAACTAAAAACAATTAACTTAACTTTAATGGATCGTTAATCCGTATACTTGGTATCAATACCGGCTTAAACTTTCGTTAAAAGGGCTAGAGTGTTATTTTTGTTATAATCAATAAAAATATTAAGGTTAAGGCTTAACGATACTTGGAATAACATATACGGGATAGTTATATTACCACTTTATGCCAACCGAAAACCTTATACGATTTATCCATTACGGCACAAATACAAATACCAACGGATAAAGACTTTAATCGACTAAATAAAAGATTAAAGTAGAAAATGCGGAACTTGGACCGCGGAATTAATATAGTGCCAATCGACTTCTTAAAAACCAAACTAATGATCTTCACGGACGGACTCTTTACAAATAACACCGACTTGTCTTTACAAATCGGCTTCATAATGACCTTTGTCAACGAAAATAGGTGGGAAAATCAGTTTAGCATTACCGGTAATCTAATCCACTAGACCTCCGTTAAATACAATAGGATTATACGAAGCATATTAGCTTCGGAGGTCTACAGTATAATGGCGGGCTTTAACGTAAGCATAGCCTATAGGAAACCTTTAACCTTATCACCAAGCAACTAAATATTCCCTTTATTCCGGTGGTAATTTGTACCGACTTAAGAAGTCTCTTCGAATACCTGTCAAAGCTCGAAACTACTAGCGAAAAATACCTAATAATCTATATAATGGCATTCCGCTAAGCCTACAAAAGGAGGGAGATTAGGGAGTTCCAATGGATCGATGGCAAAAATAATCCTACAAATGCCATAACGAAAGCCACGCTAAACGAAGCCTTGGAAAGGTTTGTAGACAGCAATAAACTGACTATACACATTAAGGGATACGTGAATAGGCTGCCCGGAAAGCTCAGATTACGTGACAGCAAACAAGGATGAGCTGGCAAATTAGAAGACTGCTAGGGGATTGATGATAGCGACTTGTTTGATAGCGATCTATTTGATAGCGATCTGTTTAAGTAGCACAATTAAAGTTGCGAAAGGCTGTAGCGAAAGAACTTTTTGTGGAAGTTAATAAACTCAGACCTCGAAGCAACGGAGTAATTGAAGTTAAATAGGGTTAATTTACATGTAATTAGATGTAATATAGTATGGAAGTTAATCGGAATTGATAGAGGGTACGAGGCCGCTATTCAGCGCTAACCGGAAAAGATTGGTTAGCCACACTAACGTGCGCGTATAAACTAAAAAGCCGCCAGTATTAGAATAGTATTACATGCAGTGTAATAGGTTAACTTTACTGTAAGTAAAGTTGACTGTACTGCAAGTTGAGTGTATTACTTTGTACGGACTTACCATATTGGGTGTAAGTCGAGTGTAGTACACTGCACTTCACTCTAGGGTATGGGCTAAGCAATTGGCCATACAAATTACAATGCAAACCGGCTAGCGGTCTGCCAAACCTAGAACAATACATCCACCATCTGACTATGCAATACTACTGTTACTTCAACCAATTGAATCGAAAACGTTGCAACATTTAAGGCCTACCAACAATTATAATATAATAGGTAAGACCGGGTAAATATTCCCCGACCTTTTCAAATACGTATCTGATTGTAAAGTGACTTTTACTACGACCCAATAAGAATTTACCTACTTATTATTATTATATTAATTAAAGTATAACAAATATCGATATTATTAGCGTTAAGCGCCTCATTGTAACTAATTTCGAATATTAGGTAACGTTAGGAGGTACGGGCGTTAAAAGAAGCTAACGATAGCTGTTATCGAAAAATAAGGCAAAGAGCAGGGTGAGGAAAGAAACCTTTTAAATGTGTTACTAAAAAATGTAATATATTAGTTTAAGCCCGGGTAATACGGTTCGCCCGGGTACAATTTTACGCTCGTTTGCGGTCGACTCGATCAACTCGCTTTTAATTAAGGCTAAAAAATAAGATAAGGGTAAAATAAGGGCTCGTACAATTAGGTTTTAAATGTCGTTTACCATACTTTGTAAGCTGTAACCTATATTGGCTATAAAAATATGATTTCAATAGCTATATTATTTTGGTTACTTAAGTTAAAATTACGAAATGGTATATATTGATAATTAAAGGGGAAGGTGCAAAAACTTTACGCGTTAAAATACGATTAACCGAGGAAGTTTTGTTTTTATAAATAAGCGATATTGTAAATGGTAACAGAAAAATCCGGGGAAAAGGAAGGGCCTGAAAGGAGGGGGCGATAAAAACGTATAATCAAAGGGGTAACGGCTTATACAGCCGGTACGGTAAAAACTTCTTATACTCGAATGAAATTATAAAGTTGGGTAAACTAATTAATTAACTTAAAAAGGCGGAAATAAAGACGGGTCGATGACCCATGTCATTTTTTTAACGTTTACGAGTAAAAGATAAAATATAGCTTTTATCCTCAGTTATAATAATTAATTAATTTAAAAGGGCGCGTAGTTCATATAAGGCCGTAAATAAACTTATTTTTTTCAAATATGTTACGAAAATCGGTGAATTTATAATGTTTTTTATATAAAATGAATGTTTAAATTTACTTTATTACAAACCTTTTAATATATAAAATAAATTTACACCCGATAAATCCGAATATGAGTAAAGGGAATACCAAAGTTGAAAAATCGATCAATATACGATATATAAACGTTTTTAACCTGTAAAAAAGAAAATTCGCTTTTATTTTCGTTATTATTAAAGACTAAAAGACTTTTCATAACGCGAGGCGGCTATAAAAGGTAATTAGAGACGGGGTATTCGTATATAATAAGGTAATATACCTTATGAAACAATTCGTCGTTTTTATTAAGGGTTTCGGCGATAATATAATCCAAATTAAAACCGTTATATATGTCTATTATATAGACTATGGAAAGAAATAGTTAAAAGATATTAAAGGAAATAAGTAATGAAAATGTGAAGGAAAAAAGTAAAATTATTACGAAAGAAGGTAGGGCTTCAAAAAGGGCAACGTGGTAAAAAGGTAAAAAATAAAGTTTTTAAGAGTTACGGAGGCGTTCATATTGATAAAAACTAATGGACCGAATTCGGAAAAGGTAATATATTATACGAAACGTTTTATAAGATATTAAAAATAAAAATTCGACATGATAAGATATATTATACGATATCGACTACAAAATATATATATTATATAACGCGTTAAAAGATACGTTATATAATTTCGGCGGTAAAGTTAAGGGACATATTATACTATATCGGCGGCCTAAAGTTCAACCAACCAATATATTATATAGTTGTTAAAGGGTATGTTATACGACACCGGTAATAAAAAGGATACGTTATACGTTAAACTTAAGGGCACGTTAAACGACGTTGGCAACCTAAAGTCAAATCGGCCGATACGTTATATAGTACATTAAACGCCGCGTTACTGTCTCGTACCCGGCCCGTATACTAAGCGGGTAAAGACCATACTTCGCGTTTAATTAACGGGATGCCGTAACCTCTTCTAGTCTTTCACTATATCTTAATAGTAAACTCTATTTTGCATCTACTTGACTTACCACCGTAAGTCAAACTATAACAGGTGTGCCTCCGGATTTATAAAGCTTTTAATTTCCAATATAAGGATATTATATGTTCGGTGAAGTAGGGTGTATATCTTTTTAAACTTTCTAATACTCTAGTAGGCTTTCATAAGTACCTATTTACATTAAATACTTATTATCTTAATATCTTTTTGAAACTTCGCCGCCGCAAAGTTGGTACTGGTATCGTGTACTACGACGTTAGTTGGGCTTGGCTACGTGTTAATACACAGAGTTCTTAGTGTTTCCCACGTATCTTTTGTCGAAAGGGACTTTAAAAGCTTAGCTTCGTAAAAAGAAATTTCTAAATTAACGACGTAAAGGATAGGCTTATTATTGAAGTAAAATATATCGATGAAAATCTTGTAATTGAAATCATTATCGTTTTGTATTGTAAATTTAAATTTTAGTGGGGTTTTAGTATACGTTTAGTAGTAGTTATAAAGCCTTTGAATGGCTTTTAAGGCAAAGTATTTTATATTTTATACCTTACGGAATTTAGAATTTTGTATAACTTGTTAATGACTGAATAGTTAAAGAGTCAGTGTAATTAACTTATTATCGGCTCCGTTAGGTTTAGCAATATTACTTACGGGCTTTGAAGATTAAACTATAAGTACCCTTAATTAAAATCGAGGGGAAACCTTTGGTCTTTTTTAACTAGTTCGTTTACGTTAATGTTGACGTTAACGCCGAGGGTCTTTATATCCTTTAAGTAAAGTAATAAAGGGGTAAAAAACTTAAGGATATGGAACGTAATTGTTTCCATAATAGTTTAAATTACAGTTATCCCTAATAACGATAATTCTTCGCCTTGTCCAAAACCAATTTCAGCCTTGTCAATATCGTAACAATTAATTTTAATAGCTATAATACTTTCCCTTCATAATGCTATACATTGTGAATAGCCTTTTATTTAATACCTTATTGTCTTTATATCTGATATAATACCTTGAAACGTCTTGTCTGCGTAAAGATCGTAAAGATTAAAGGTATATAAGGGGTTAGTAACTTAGTTATGGTAAAGATATGGGTTTTTACCACCTAAAAGGCATAGGAAGGCATGGTCAGCTAGTTATTGGGCCGTACTAGGAGTAATATCTTCGTGTTATTTAATTTTCTTGGGGGTATTAGTGCTATTAATTAGCTTGTCGTTTTCGAAATTCGAAATTTGATTTAAGTAATTCTATTTAAAATTAATAGGGTATTAAGCTTAATATACTACCTTCCTATTATTAAGCTTAGAAAGGAGATGCCGAGTTAACCAGTAATTAAACTTGTTATAAATCTAATTTTTTTACTACTATTACGACTATAGTATTTGCGGTTAATAGGTTCGCCTAACTTTTGACCTTATTAGCGTTAACGTGGCTGCTGCCTTCAGTCTATAGCCGGTGGGCCGAACTTTAGGTGTTGTAAGCGCGCGTAATCATATTTATGGGCAACTTAATTAATTAACGTAAAGTTTTTTTCATTTATGTTAGGGAAGTTGCCGGCTTAGAGGTATGTATTAAACGAGTTTGTTATACTCGTTATTATCGTGGTAAACGAGGAACTTAATTGGCTAAAAAGGACTTTGTAAGTGGTATTTAGGCGTTTTAATGTAATGATTACACTAAATACCTGTGAGTAAATAGAAGGTGTCAGAGGGTTTATGTTAGCAGTAAGGTAGCAGAGGTAACCAAAGTGCAATATCAAGAAGATGTGTGTTCGTGCTGTAAGATGATCATTAGCCGTTAGGCTATTCAAATATGTAGACTGAATACTTAGATTGACAACTGAAGAGCTATGAAGGAAATACTATCTATGTGGTGATGACCATGTCCTTATATATCCGTGCCTTCATACCGTTTTCAGTACTGGACCGCTGGAGTTGCTGTCGGTCTTATCGGTCCTTCCCTGTCCGGGGTTGCTGACATAAGAGAAGTTCCCCGCCTGATTCTAGACTTCAGGCTTTCTAGTGGCGCAGTGTTGCATACTGACCTGCTTCCTGGCCCAATCTCTGTCTAGGTTATAACATTTAAAGCGTATTCGAACTCGCTAACGCCCGTGATTGCTGCCTATACCTGTTTTCGAAGTATGGTTTCGCTAACGTAGGCTTTTCCTATTACTTTTTGACATAGTATTAACTTGTTAAGCATTTAATTAAGGATATGCATTAGTTTTTCCTCTTTTTTTTTCTTCGTTATCATTGTAATCCACCGCTTAGTAGCCTAGTTTGTATAGTATTGGGCGAGGTAAACATCGTACTTGAAGTGGATTTTTATGTTATCGTAAATTTCGCAGAATGTGGTAGCTTTGGTGAGGAAGGTTAGATAGTAGTCCCTGGCATGCCTTGTGATTATTCCGGGGAATAGTAAGTGAAAACCTAACAGGAGAACTTTTATTTACTTAAAAATGTTTGAAAAGGGCATTATTTTGGTGTTAAGTAGGTTATAGAGCTTTTTGTTATACCTTTTTACGTCGTTTCAAATCTTGAAGAAGTCTATAAACAACTTATAGTTAATGTTAATTATTTTAACAGGTTTTGAATGTAGGTAGCGATAGTTATCCCTCTTTTAATTGGTATTTCTTGGTAGTTTAAGCTCTATAGCCTTCGATGAATGGTGTTAAGGGTAATTGCTAGTTGCCTAACCCGAGGAGTAAAGTTTTGTGGTAGGACCTATAGTGGGCTTTCGTATGTAGGTAAACTTAAAGGGGGAAGGTTTTTAAGGAACTTGGAGATTTTGAGTAAAATGCTAAAGGTGAAAGGGTACTTAAATGTTTTGAGAGGCTTGACGATCTTGTTTAATTGACTGGTGTATATTGCCGTCGTTAGCAGCCTTTACTTTACGCACTCTACCACTACTAAAAGCGTACTCCGCGTTGTTAGGTAAGGGTATTAAGCTATCGAATAGGTTAATAAGTTCCTTATTATCTGCGTATAAAAAGGCTTAATTTAGTTAAAGGTAAAGAGAAGGTTCCCTAAATCGCGTATGAGGGCGTTAAGGTTTCTTAATACTCTTTTTTTTAGGCCGTGAGTCTTGGGGGTATTTTTTAAATTGGGCTAGATTAAATAAAGTTTTTGCTAGCTTAGTAAAGCTTTTTTCTGGTATATAGATCTCTTAGTGTTTAAGTTCTTTTTTTAACTTAAACTTGATAGTTTTTTTTTAAAATGTATATATATATATATATATATTAATAGTATAATTGTTGAAGAACTTACAATATTTGCGGAAAGCATGGCTACCGCAGTTACGTTATTCGCAGTCGTTTTTCTTAATAATGTAATAGCCGACGAAATTGGTAAAGTGTTTTTCCGTTAAGTTTTTATCGATATTTAACGCTTAAAAGCCGTTGTCATAAAGCTTGGTAAAAGCAGTTCCGAAGGCTTTAATTACTTTTTTTTTTCCTAGAGTTGGTAATAGCTTTAAATCAAGCGCTTACGGTAGATACGTTAAGTTTTTGGTCTGTATAGGACTTATAAGGCGTGTATGGCGAGGGATTTAATGATTTTAAGCATAGGGGACTTAGTGTTTTTGGTGTGAAGTCACATGGAAACTTGGAGACTTAGTGTTGGGTTATGCAAGGTGGCTTTTTTTTTGGCGCGAATTGGCTATTTTTGGTGTTTTCATTTCAAGTAGTAAACTTGACTATTAAATTAATGTAAAGAAGTTAAAAGAGTAAAGTAAGGGTAAAGATTTGATGTACAGAGTAAGGTTAAAGGTCGTTTGTTGTTATAGGTTATTTGGCATAGAGATTTAGTTGTTTTTCTTATAGTAGTAGCATCCGTAGTAGTATTAACTAAGCTATTTGAGAACTTGCCGAACCTCGAGATTTTTAACAGTTAATTTCAACGTCTTTAAGAAGGATTAATAAATATTTGGTGGTGTTTTTCAGTAGCGATACCGTCGCTTACTTTTAGATTACCGTTTTGAACTAGCGTAATATAAAAGTCTTTTCTGTTTTCCTGCCTTTGTAAACTAGCGTAGTACTAATAGAGGTCTTTCGTAAGAATCTTTCCTTTACTTTATCCGCCTTTGTTAACGTAAAGCATAACCAGAAAATAGTCTTTTCTTTTACTTAGCTAATTTGTGCTTAATCCAATAAACACTGATTAGTATTAGTAGGGTCTTAGATCGTTGTAACGTTATCGATTCGAATCGTAGTCGAAGTAACAGTAGTATTGCATTGGTCAAGTGGCGGATATATTGTTTTAGGTTTGGTAGACCGTTAGCCGGTCTGTACTGTAATTTGTAGGACCAATTGCTTGGCTCGTACCCTAGAGTGAAGTGTAGCGTACTTGTAAGTAGGTCTAAAGCCTATAATATTCACGTGCACATAAGGTCTTTGAAGAGTAATCAAGAATGATTGGTATTTGTAGTAGAGTAAAGATGAAGATGTCAAGAAGAAGCACCTAAAGGTGTACGCTACAGGTGAGGGCTTATAAGCCCTTCACCCAGAGCGTACTCCTCTGGAATACTTCTTCTAGACCGATCCACGCATTTCCATCGGCTTGAAATAGCCATTCCAGACCGATCCATGCATGATACACTTTGCGTCTTGCAAGAGTGCACCCTGCAATACAGTGTACTGCCCTTTGGCCTATGTATACTATCTGTAAGGGTATATAGTAATATCCATAGTACTGCACTCGACTTACACACAATGCAGTAAGTCCACACAAAGCAATACACTAAACGCTGCAGTTCAGTATAGTCAACTTTACTCTAAGTAAAGTTGACCTACTATACTGCATATAGTACTATTTCAACACTAATAATTAATTAAAGATTTATCTTATAAGTAAAGACACGTTATTGAAAGTGAAAAAAGTTTTCCCTAAATCGATAATACTACATCTTTTTATATATTAATATTGAAACGCGTAATACTAATAATCATGCGTTTATAATTATATCCTAAAAGGAATCAATAACTTTTTCGATCAACCTATGAAAACATATGATATTACCGTAACTAATTATAATACTATGGTTACCTAAAAGAGTTGAGGACTTAAATAAATTATATTATAACTACTATCGTTCTTAAAACTATTAACTATAACCTAAGACAAACTACACGATAATTACTGTTATTAATAAACTATTAATTAGAAAGTTGAATGAATTATACTATTACTATTCAATTATGGATACGAAACGTATTAAAGGAAAAAAATTGTCTGTATAAATATAATTATATATCTTTATAGTCAGTAAGTGGTTACGTTACAGGGTACACTCTTGCAAAATATATTGTAACGTGCTACGCTACAAAATAAACTCTTGCAAAGTACACGATAACGTGTCAAATTGTAAGATACACTCTTGCAGAATACATAATAACGTGCTACGGCCCAGAAAAAACATTGGCAAAATGCATAATAGAGTACCACGCTCCGAATGAAAGCTCATAAGCTCTCACTTGAGGCGTATACTCTCTGGATGCCTCTTCTCCATTCTTAACTATCTATCATCAATATACCACCAATCTTACGATTAATTTTCTACTCTTTACGTTCCCTTGAATAGGTAGAGACCTTACCGACAAATATTAATCATTTTAACAAATTTGGGAGAAATATCGCGATAATTGTTCTAATTATCGTTCATATTTTGTATTAATTTAAGCCTTAGAGCCTCCAAGTTGCAATGTTAAGAGTAATTGCCAGTCTCCTAGACTAAAAGGTAAATTCTATGATAAATCCGGTAATAAGCTCGTGTATATAGATATACCTACTATGAAAAACTTCACCTTAACGAATTTAAGGATTTTAAAAGTAAGATTAAAAGATAAAATTTATTTAGTTATAGAGAAGGTTTTAAAGAACTTAACGGTTTTGCTTAATTAACTGGTAAAAGGCGCTAACATTAATACCTTTTGCGAAGTTAGTGGCCGCTACTTCACACACTTTACCACTACTAAATACATATTCCGCGCTATCATATAAAGGTGCTAAGCTGCTGAACAAATCAACAGGTTTTTAATCGTTAGCGCGTAAAAAGCTTAATTTAACTGAGAATTAAGGGGAGGTTCTCTTGAACGCGTATAAAGGCGTTGAAGATTGTTGATACCTTTGTCTTTCCTTCGAAAGTTTTGGGGATTGAAATCTTTAAGGGGTTCTTCAAATTAAACCAGCTTACAAAAAGCCTTTACCAACTTGATAAAGTTTTTTCCTATTACTTATACCTTTTTTCGTTTAAGTTCCGCCTTTAATTTGGCCTTAACACATATTTTAATCCTTTTTCACATATCAAAAGTCCAATCGTCGAAAAATATGTAATATTTCCCGAAAACAAAGTTATGGCGATCAAACTTTTCGCCGCTGTTTAAGTCGATAATATAATAGGCGACAAAATTAACTAAGTGCTTTTCGATCAAGTCTTCTTCAATATTTTATCCTCAAAGGTTTTTATTGTAATAGTTAGTAAATGCAGATCCAAAAGTTTCAATTATCTTATATAGTTCTTAAATAGGTGTTATATTATGGTTTTAGCTAGCGTAAGGCTTATTAGGTGAAAGACTTGGTGATTCGAGGTGTAGAGACTTAATAATTTAGCATGAGGTTATGTGACGTAGCTTTTTTTGGCGCGACTTGGCGATTACTAGTATTTCCGCTCGGCGTAGCGATCTTGACAATTTCATTAGCATAGAAGAAGTGAAAAAAGTAAAGTAAAAGGAAAAATTAGTGTTTAGGATAAAGGTTTAGTGTAAAGATCAAAGTCGAAGGTTATTTATTGTGGTTATTTAGCATAAGATTTAGTTGTTTTTGCATTAATAGTACCTATATTAGTGTTAACTTAGCTGCTTACCAACTTGTCAATTTGAGACTTTTAATGGTTAATTTCAATACTTTTCTTCAAAAAGAATGTAGTAAAGATTTTTTAGTGTTTTCAGTAACGATACCGTTGTTTACTTCCAAATTACTGTTTTGGAGTAATGTAACCTAACAGTCTTCTTTATTTTCTTACCGTTATGAACTAACGTAGTATTAGTAAAGGCTTTTCGCAAAAATCTTTCCTCTACCCTAGCTGACGTTTAACGTAAAGCGTAACTGTAAAGTAGTTTCTTCTCTTACTTAGCTCATATGTGCTTAACATAATAAGCATTCATCAGTATTGGTATGGCTTTAGACGTTGCAACGTTGTCGATTCGATTAGTCAAAGTAATAGTAGTATTACGTGATCAAGTGGTGGATGTATTATTCTAGGTTTTGCAGACTGCTAGCTGGTCCGCATAGTAATTTGTATGGCAATTGCTTGGCTCGTGCCCTAGTTTGAAGTGGGCGTATACTGTACTTGAATTTCAGCCAATATCAGTAGGCTCACACAAAACAATACACTCAACTTGCAGTCAGTATAGTCAACTTTATTGTAAGTAAAGTTGACCTACTTCACTGAAATTACTACTATTACGACATCCTACATTGATATAATTCAATCTTTAGTCTAGTTTTAATTTATTTATACAGTATTTTCTACATTTATTAGGTTTATTCGATGAACCATTTGCAAAAATCTGTAAGTACGTCAAGTTTGAGTTGAATTAAGTTAGATTTGGATGAATAATGAAATAGCCCATGTAATTAGTTAAATACTTGGAGGAAAAGTTTTCGTCAATACTTATAAATCAGAAGTTATTGCCGTACTACCCAACGAATATAATTTCGAAAACTTTAATTGCTTTCTTTTTAACAGAGTCTATAATAAAGTTGATCTTAATGTTTACGGTAACTATTTTAAAAAAGATGAAATTAGTGTAAGGGGGGAAAAATTAGTATAAAAGAGTAAGTTTCTAGTTGTTTGCCATTAGAGTTATTATTTATTAGAAAAAAAGTTATAGGACCTAGCTGTTTGCGATTTTCTGTATTAATACAACAACAAAAGTAACGACTTGGCCGTTTGTTAACTTTGGTAACTTGAAAAGCTTAAAACTTTATAGTTGTTGGAATAGTATTACATGCAATGCAGTAAGTCAAATTAACTTACAGTAAAGTTGACTGTACTGCAATTTAAGTGTATTGATTTGTGCAGACTTACCGCATTGGGTGTAAGTCGAGTGTAGTACGCTGCACTTCACTCTAGGGTACGGGCCAAGCAATTGGCCATACAAATTACATTGTAGACCGGCTAGTGGTCTACCAAACCTAGAACAATACATCTACTATTTAACCACGCAATACTACTGTTACTTCGACCAATCGAATCGACAACGTTGCAACGTCTAAAGCCTACCAACAATAATCAGTGCTTGCCTGCCTATTAGGTTAAGCACAGATAAGCTAAGTAGAAGAAGAAGCTATTTTCTGGTTACGCTTTACGTCAAACGACGGCTAGGGTAAAGGAAAGATTTTTACGAAGGGCCCTTACTACTGTATTAGTCTTTACGACAGTACGTAAGGAAGATCTTTGGGATGCGCCAGTCTCTACAGTAAATTAGAGGTAGCGACGGTATCGCTACTAAAAACACTAAAAAATCTTCATTAATTATTTTTAAAGAAAAATGTTGAAATTAATTGTTACAAGTCTTAAAGTTCAGCAAATTGGTAAAAGGATAAGCTTATATTACTGAGGGTGTTACTACTATAAGAAAAACGACTAAGCCCTTACGCCAAACAACCATAATAAACAACCTTCTCTCTTTACCACTAACAACAACCTTCGACCTTACCCCTTACATCAAACCTTAATCTATACTTTACTTTTTTTACTTTTTACATCACTTTAATCGTCAAGTTAGCTTCTTTAAGCGAAAACACCAAATCGCGCCTAGAAAGTCACGTCGCGCAACCTTACGTTAAGCCGATAAGTCGCCAAATTCCCACGCGTCTTAATGCCTAAACACCAAGCTTTTACGCCTAATACCATCAAGTCTCTCGCCCTATACGTTATATATAAGCCTAAACCTTAAAATGATACCCAACCTAAAGACTTAGAGGAGAATTGATGCCCTAGGATTCATTTTTACAAAACACTATGATAAAAACCTGTGGATACAAACTATCAATAAAAACTTAACGTAGAAGAACCTGATCAACTACGTCGACCACTATATCGTTAAGCAAGACGGTGGTAAAGAATTTAACCGTAGCGACTGAGCCTTTCAAAACTTTCATAACCTTTTCGGCGACTAGACTTTTGATATGTAAAAGAAGATTTTAAAGATTATTAAATCCAAACTAAAGGCTTAACTTAAACGCCAAGTGATTTACGTGTTTAAAAGGGGTTTTACTAAACTGGCAAAACCCTTTTTTAACCTAACTTAGCTTAAAGAATACCCTTAAGACTTACGGCCTAAAGGAAAAAGTATTAAGGAACCTTAACACCTTTATACACAATTTAAAGGACCCTCACTTTACCCGTTTCAGCTAAGTAAAACCTCTTCACGTATTGCCAATAAAAAACCTATTAATCTACTCGGCAGTTTAATACCTTTATGTAATAACGCGGAGTACGCCTTTAACGGCGGTAGGGTACATAAAGCAACGGTCACCAATGCGGCTAAAGGTATTGACGTTAGCGCTTTTCACCAGTTAATTAAATAAAACCATTAAGCCTTCTAAAACCCTCAAATACTTATCGTCTATTAGAAATTCGGATTCAAAGCCCTCTAAGACCCTTAAGAAACTTTCCCCTTTATATTTACCTACGCGCGCGAACTTATTATAGGACTTACAATAGGATTTTACCCCTTGGGTTAAGAGACTAAAAATTACCCTTAACACTGTATTTTGGAAGCCCTAAGACTTAAGCTACTAGGAAATAATATTTAAAGTTAGAATAACTATCGCGACTTTCTTTTAAAATCTATTAAAATAATTAATATTAACTATGGACTTAGAACTAACTTTGCTAAAATCTAAAATAATATAAAAAAGTATAACGGGAAGCCTTATAACCTTTTCGATACTAAGATAATACCTTTCCTAAATATCTATAAATGGATAAAGGTCTTAACTTTTGGTTTTTACTTACTATTTCCCGGAATTCTTGTAGGTTACCTCAAAAACTACTACTTAACCTTTTTAACGAGCGCTATTAGGTTTCACGAAATCTACGATGGTATAAAGAAATACTTCAAATATAACGTCCACCTTATATAATACTATATAAACTAGGCTACCATAAGGTAAACTATAATAATGGTAAAAAAGAAAATAAGGGATTACTAATAAATATTTTTAATTAAATGCTTAACAAGTTTATAATATGCTAAAAAGCAATGAGGAAGGTTTACGTTAGCGAAGCTATATTTCGCAAATAGGTACGGGTAGTAGTTACAGGTGTTAAAGAATTCGAATACGCCCTATAATGCCTAAATGCTACTTGTTAAGGCTTTTTTAACCAGTTACGTTCCTCGTTTGCCACCGTAATAACACGTATACCAAACTCGTTCGGTATATATTCTCAAGCTATTAATTTCCTTAACGTGGATGAGGAAGACCTTGCAGTAATTAATGATGTCGACTGTAAATACGAACGACGATAACGCTTAAGGTTAGGCCTATCGACTTTAGCTTTAGACTAAAGACAATACCTACGTTAATACCAGTAAGGCTAAAATTTAAGCGAAATTTCTAACTGTTAATATTATCGTCATAATAATAGCAAAAAGTGTTAGATTGAAAGCAAATCTAATGGTTAGTTAATTCAATACCCCCTTTTTGAACGTAATGATAAAATAGCAATATATCACGCTTAATACTTTACTACTTTTAAATAGAACTATTTAAATTAAGCAGCAAACTTTGAAAGTAACGAGCAAATTAACAACGCTAACCCTCCCAAGTAAATCAAATATACGAAAAATATATTACTTATAATACGGCCTAATAACTAGCCGACAACGCCTTTTTATACCGTCTAAGTAATAAAAACCTTTACCTTTAATTTTTACGATCGTTATATGGACTATACGTTTTAAGGTATTATGCCAAATACAAGGACAGTAAGATACTTAATAGGAAGATATTTGAAGTACGTGGTATTTCAAAGGGAAAATACTATAGCTACTAAGATTAATTGTCACGATATGGGTAAAGCCAAAGTTAGCTTTAACTTAGGCGAAGAACTATCGTTATTAAGGATAACAGTAGTTTGAACTATTGTTGGAACAATTACATTCTATATCCTTAAGTCTTCTACCCTTTTTTTACTTTACCTAAAGGATATAAAGAATCTCAGCGATAACGTTAACATTGATATAGACAAATTGGTTAAAATAGTTAAAGGTTTTCACTCGCCCTTAAGTAAGAGTACCTATAATTTTATCTTTAGTATCCGGAAATGGTGGTATTAAACCTAACGGAGCCGAATATACGTTAACTATACCGGTGTTTTAACCACCCAGCCATTAATAAGATATACAAAGTTCTAAAGTCCGTAGGGCATAACGATGTGGAATACTTTGCCCTCGAAGCTATTAAAAGACTATACCACCACTGTTGAACGTATGCCTAAGCCCCCCAAATATTTGAATTTATATTAAAAAACGATAAGGATTTTTAATTACGAAATATTTATTAATATATTTTACTTGAATAATAAGTTTATTATTTATGTCGTTAAATTCGTAATCTCTTTTTACGAAACTTAATTCCTAAAGTCACTTTCGTCAAAAGATGCATAGGAAATGTTAAAAATATTACGGATTAACACGTATCTAGGTCTACTTAACGTCGTTGTCTACAATGCTAATACCAACTTTACAACGTTAAAGTTTCAAAAGGATGCCAAGATAATGGGTATCCAATACAAATAGGTACCTGTAAAAGCCTACTAAAGTATTAGAAAGGTTAAAAGGGCACACGCCCTACTTCGCCAAACGTACAATATCTTTACGTTAAATATTGGAAGCTTTATAGATCCCGAAACACGTTTACAAATAGCAGTAAAGGGCCTTAATAACACCGTGGGCCCTAACGGCTTAATACTAACGTTCTTAGTCTTTAAAGCGTACTTACGCCTAACGAGTGAATCTCCACCTTCGGCAAGTATTTAGAAATGTATTACGACATATAGTAAAGCTTTAAAGAAACTACAAAAGGAATTAGCACGTCGCCAGATTAATAACGCCCTTAATATAAGGAACGGTCACTTAACGATCGACGTGTTTACTTTACCGTTGCAAAGTAAAGTCCTCATATGATGGGAGCCAGGCAAATAGAAAGGGCCATATAAAATATTAAGTATCGCAAACTTTAAAGTAGTTATTAAAACTGCTAACGATTTTATATCTTTCCAAGCTACTCAGGTCAATCCTTATATCAAAGCTACTAACGATAAAGAACCTTAAATAAAGCGACTGTGTTTACACAACTCTTTTCCACCTGTTATTAATAAATAGATAAAATGTTATCGATGGGGGCGACCTCCGAAAAGGAAGGAAAACGTTAAAAAGGAGGAATATATACCGGGTCGTATTTATAATACTGCTTGGGTAAACAGGAAAAAGAAGGATAACGAATACTTGGGAGTAAAGCTTAGGGTATAAAGGTGTAATGATCACACTAAATACCCGTGAGTATGTAGAAGGTGTCCAGAGGGTTTATGTTAGCAGTAAGGTAGCAGAGGTAACAAAAGGTGCAATATCAAGACTGTATTCGTGCGAGTGATGATCAGAAGCTGTGAGGCTATTCAGGGTAGACTGAATACTTAGATTGACAACTGAAGAGCTATGAAGGAAATACTATCTATCTTGGTAATGAAAGTGTCCTTATATATCCGCGCCTTCATACGTCTTCAGTGTAGGCTTGACTGGCTCGATACCGAGTCCATCGAGTCTCACACCATGCTGACTCTAACCCTTGTGTACGGTGTGTCTGTTGTGGATCCCTGGTGCCTGCCGAGAGGCTGTGTCCAACCGATTTCCTTTGTTATCTGCTGCGGGGCCGCCGCTGGTGCGCCCTGCAGATGTTGGGTCATAACAAAAGGATTATTAAAATCTCCGGAAAACCTTTTAAGATAAGAGATAGAGTTGAAATCGACGGCTTATTAACCTAAAAAGTTATACAATTTGTATCGAAACCCAACTTTAACCTTTAAGATCCGAATATTACGATTTTTAAGTCGAGGATTATCTACGAAGTTAAAGGTAAAACTATGGGGCGGCCGTAGGAAAAATCGCGACTAATTACTTAAAAATATAAAGATAAAGGTAAGAGTTAAATCCTTACGTAATCGTTAACGATTTATAAAATTAGCTAACGTTTGATAATTACCTTAGTAATAAGTTTACTAATTAAAATTTAAGGTAAGTTTGTACTTAATACCCGTAATATTACGTAAACTTATATATTTTTTGTAATGAATCTGTAAAAGATTGTATTATTAGAACTTCCGTAAAAGCTACGTGCTATTTACCCTTTTGAAACAGTAATGTGATATGTTAAATCACTATATAGATTGACTAAAACAGGTGTTTACTGGTTTTTAACTTACGGATCGTCTTTTAAATTCTGGTTAACGATAAAGTCTTTAACATACAATCCGTATTTATTAATAACGTAAGAGAAAAACTTCGGTATAATAGATACGTAAACTGATAATACCCTTTTCGTCGAAACGGTTAGCTTGATAAAACTGAAACAATAAGCGATTAATGACTTTAATTTTTAAAATTATAAGCCGGTAACGATATTAACGAAAAAAATCAACTTAACTTTAATAAATTGTCAATCCGTATACTTGGTAGCAATGCCAGCCTAAGTTTTTGCTAAAAGGGTTAGAGCGTTATTTTTATTATAATTAATAAGATTAACGAGGTTAAAGCTTAACAGTACCTAAAACAACGTATACGGGATAGCTATATTACTACTTTATACTAACCGGAAGCCTTTTACGATTTATCCATTACGGTATAAGTATAAATACTAACGAATAAAGATTTTAACCGATTAAATAAAAGGTTGAAGTAGTAAAAGCAAAACCTGGACCGTGGGATTAATATAATGCCAATGGACCTCTTAAAGGCTAAGTTAATAATTTTTACAGACAAGTCTTTTATAAATAATACCAACTTGTCTTTTTAAATAGGATTTCTAATAACCCTCGTCAACGAAGACAGGCAAAAAGATTAGTTTAGTATTATCGGCAACCTAATCTATTAGTCTTTCGTCAAGTGTAAAAGAATTATACGAAACGTGTTGGTATTGGAGGTCTTATAATAGCGGGTTTTAACGTAGTCATGGTATTATAAGAGACTCTTAACCTTATTACCAGGCAATTACGGATTTTTCATATTCTGGTAGTAATTTATACCAACTTAAAAAGCCTTTTTAAATGCCTTTTAAAACGCTTGATAATCGACATAATGGCCCTCCGCGAAGCCTATAAAGGGAGAGAGATTAAGGAATTCCGATAAATCGATAGCAAAGACAACCCTGCCGACGCCATGACAAAAGCATTACTAAACAAAACTTTAGAAAGGTTTGTGGATAGTAATAAGCTAACTATACAAATCAAGAGCTACGCTAATAGACCGCCCAAACAACCCGAATCACGTAACGGCGAGTAGGGGTGTGCCGGCAAACTGGAAAATTGCCAAGGAATTAATAATGGCTTGTTTGAATGATATAGTTAAAGTAGAGGCTTGCAAAGATCTATAGTGTAAAAACTTTTTGTAGGAGTTGATAAAATCGGACCTCGGGGCAACGGAGCAATTAAGGTCAAATGGGGTCAATTTACATATAATTGGGTGCAATTTAATATAGGAGCTAACTGGAATTAACAGGGGTCTTGCTAGTTGACGAGGAGGCAATTTAGTGGCAACAGAAAAAGATTGGTTAACCATACTAGCGTACGCGCACAAACTAAAAAGCTGCCAGTGTTGAAATAGTATTACATGCAGTGTAATAGGTTAACTTTACTTATAGTAAAGTTAACTGTACTGGAAGTTGAGTATATTACTTTGTGCGGACTTATCGCATTGGGTATAAGTCGAGTGCAATACGCTGCACTTCACTCTAGGGCACGGGCCAAACAATTGGCTATACAAATTACAGTGCAGACCGGCTAGCGGTCTGCCAATCCTAGAACAATACATCCACCATCTGACCACGCAATACTACTGTTACTTCGACCAATCGAATCGACAACGTTGCAACGTCTAAGGCCTACCAACAATAGCGGTCAATCTCAATACTTTCAATGGTGTATTGCATTGAATATGGTGATGTGTTACTTCTAAGTTTGGCAGACCGCTAGCTGGTCTGCACACTAATTTGTATGGGCAATCGCTTGGCCCGTGCCCTAGTCTGAATTGGGCACCCACAAACAATACAGTCAACTTGCAGTCAGTACAATCAACTTATAGTCAGTATAGTTGACTTGACCGTACTGCAACTGACTGCTGTTCCAACAGTAATAGTATATAAGAAAAACGCGTTTGAACCTATTGGCAAAAGGTACGCAATGAATAGCGTACAAGTTTGTAACGCGCATAAGTTTGTAACAAAAGATTTGTGTGGGGAAGTTCAGGAAGTGGATGCCTGGAAATGCGGGGCGAAGGACTATAATTGGAGCCAATTTGGGTGTGAAACAAACTGGATTTGACAGGGGTTTGGCCGACGGAGTTGGAAGGGACTTTAGGGATTAGCACAAAGTAGTGGTTGGCCACACTGGCGTACGCGCACAAAACAAAAAGTCGCCAGTGTTGGAACAGCAGTTGCAGCACAGTCAAGTCAACTATACTAACTGTAAGTAGGTTGTATTGTTTGTGGGTCAACTGCAAATTAAGTATAGCAAGTGCCCAATTTAAATTAGGACACGGTCCAAGCCATTGGCCCTACAAATTAGTATGCAGACCGGCTTGCGGTCTGCCAAACTTAGAAGTAATACATTGCCACTTTCAATGCAATACCAGTTACTTCGACCAGAGATTAGAATCGACTACGTTGCAATGATAAAGGCCTACCAACACCTGGCATGTTTTTTCGAAGGCTACCTGACTTCAGGAGCGTGGCTTTCCGCGCTCCTTGTTATGCGCTCCTTGTTGAGCACGAGCTATATTATGCGCTGTATGTGGTATATACCAGATACGTACTATGCACCGGTAGGATTCTACGTCGTACACCCACTTACGCCCCGGCGTACCTATTCCCGTAATAGAATGTATAGTATGCATTATGGATAGGTTCACAAAGGCCGTTGTAAGGGCGGTACTAAGGGTCCGAACACCTGGGGACGTTGGTTTGGAGAACGGACAATTGAATAACGATGATGAAGATAACGTTACGGTCATGTAGGAATGGTAATAGTGGTGATAGATAACCTTGGGTGTGGCAGATTGTGCGGAGGGCTGGCCGGCGAGGCCCGTGCCCGACGGGGTGCGCGTGACAGGGTGCGCGGAAAGCCACGCTCCTGTTGCAGTTAGTTACTGTGGTGTTGTCACGGTACATGTGTCAGGGTCAATGAAATTGGCCATCCAAATTCCTCGACCGTGCATTGTTTTCCTACGTGTTGATACGACTTTTCCACTGAAACGTACTTCTACTCACCTCCGTACACTCTAGAATGTACTAGCAGGCTTTTACACCACTTCCACCTCAGTCGAGACCAACTTCACTTGTACTTCGCCCCTAGCCTTGTCCGTCTTGGTAGACACGTTGCCTCTACGCAGCACGGCTTGCTGCTCAGCCCCAGACGTCATGCTTCCTCAGGTTACATATAATATATTACACGCTACACAGCCAGGTCCGTGTCAGATAAAAGGGGTCGGTCAAGGGAGGGGCACCCAATACCGGGCGCCCACCGAGGACATTTCTTACTCGGGGCGGAATTACAAAACCTACGTACTGGAGATTGGCTCCGAAATCAGTTCTCCATTCCGGACAAGGCTGACTGCCTACTGATTTACACAGAAGTCATGCGGCCTGTCGGTCCTATCCAAACCTGGGGCAACCACATGAGACTGCCAAGGGGCAGGGCTCACACAGCCTTATGCTATGTACAGTACAAAGTACTCTATATGATGCAGCTACGGCGTGCCAGATTTTGCGCGTACTGCTTCTACGATGTAGGAAGAATGCCTCCCTTCGTCGGTTACGGAGAAGTAAACGCACAGGGCAAAGCCTTAGAGGGAGTTGAGAATGTACTTGGAGACAAAACCATGTTCGAAGAAGGTTCAGCCCCTGTGGAACCCATGGGAGTCCCTGGTGGAAGGCTGGCAACCGAATAGGGCTCCCCAAGCACGGTTGGTTCATGCGCACCTACATGGGAGGGCACCAGCGCAAGGCGTGTGGGCGAGGAGACCGACTCCTCACCGATCCATAAAGCTCGCGCTTTGTCCTGTTTCGTGGCTCACGATGTTCCTGGTCTGCACATCCACACCCACACCTTACCCCAGCCTTCGGGTTACTCGCTTTCGTTCACCTCGTGAGAATCAAGTATTCGGTCCTCTCCTTCGTTCACTACCCCCTCCTTCCCCCCTACCATCCCCTCCCTTGTCCAGTCCACGGAGGACGTCGTGGCTATTACAAGGCCCGAGACATGCACATTGTTCCTCTTCTCACCGCCGCCTGGCTGGCGGCAGGCGTTCAAGCCATGGGGCCACTGGGTAAGCCAGTACCATGACACACTCGGACCCTTCCCATGTCTAACACAGTCGGTAGTGGACCTTGGCTTCGCCAGGTACAGGGGCCAGCCTCTGAAGAACGGCGTCACCCAGTGGCTCGGGGTCCGGTTTGCCGCACCCTGCACTGGGGCGAACCGATTCCGAGAAGCACAGCCGGTCCTGCCGGAGCCGACCGTGCAAGATGCCTCCAAAGAAGGCGCCCTGTGTCTCGCAGCCGGCGAGCAGGAAGGCTTACAGTACAACAGCCCCAGGCAGCACATGGCGGAGGACTGTCTCTACCTCGGCATCTTCGCGCCCACCATCGCGGCCGACCTCCCGGCCAAGCTGCCCGTGATGTTCTTCATCCAGGGCGGCGGCTTCAAGTCGAACTCGAACGGCAACTTCAACGGCTCCACGCTCGTGGAGGCGTCCGGGGGCCAGATGGTCGTGGTGCGGACGAACTACCGCGTCGGCTTCCTGGGCTTTGCCGGCGGCCACGCCGTGAGCGAGAAGCAGAGCGGCACGGCGGCCAACCTCGGGCTGCGCGACATCATCGCGGCGCTGAAGTTCGTCAAGGAGCACATCGCCCAGTTCGGCGGCGACCCGAACCACATCGTGCTGGCGGCCGACTCGAGCGGCGCCGAGGCGGTCGACAACCTGCTCGCGTCGAACCACGGCGAGGGCTGGCCGGACCTGTTCGTCGGCGCCGCGGTCGAGAGCACGGGCATGTACAGCGCCGCGCAGCCGGCCGAGCGCGAGGCGGCGTTCCAGGCCAACGTCAAGGCCGTGGGCTGCGAGGGCGCCGCCGACGCGTTCGAGTGCATGCGCGGCATCGACATCGCCACGTTCCAGAAGAAGCTCACCAAGGAGGGCACCGGGCCCCAGATCGACGGCGAGATCATCCCGGCACCACACATGCAGATGTTCGAGATGGGCCGTTTCCAGAAGATTCCCGTCATCTACGGCAGTACGTGTCCCGTCCCCTTAGGCAAAGCCCGCGTCGCCGACCGCTGACTGACATGCCACAGCCACGAGCAACGAGGCGACACCCGTCTACATCGGAAACCCGGAGGCGAAGACGGACGAGGACATCGCCAAGGGGCTGAGGGACTCGGTGCCGTCGATCACGGACGAGACGGTCGACACGGTCATGGCGCTGTACCCTGACAGCCTCAACCAAAAGTCCTTCTTCGGCCGGGACGTATCCAAGCCGGCCAACAACAAGCACTGGCTCGGCAAGGGCCCGCAGTGGCAGCGGGACGTGGCGCTGAAGACGGAGCTGAAGGCGACCTGCACGACGTCCTTCTTTGGCGACATGAACGCGGCCGCGGGCAACCAGAAGGTCTGGCAGTACCGCTACAACGTGCTCGACAAGACGCCCGGCGGACTCCGGGACCAGGGCCTGTTCACGCCGCACACCAGCGAGCTGTACGCGATCTGGGGGCACAACATGACGGACGGCGGCGACCCGGGCTGCCTGACGCTGAAGGAGGACGACCCCAACAGCTGCGCGCGGGGCGCCAAGGTCATGCAGGCGTACTGGATCAGCTTCGTGCGGTCGCTGGACCCGAACCAGTTCGCGTTCGCCAACGCGCTCGTCAACGCGCCGACGTGGCCGACGTGGACGATCGAGACGCCGAACCGGCTGGTGGTCGACAACGCCAACGCGGCGGTCGAGGTCGTGGGCAAGGGCCTGCAGGAGCAGGTCGTGGCCGGCTTCAACGAGCGACAGCGCTGCGTGGGCGTGGTGCTGCCGCTGGCCAAGGCCGTAGCGCTGGGCCTGAAGAAGGGCGAGAAGCTGCCCAAGTTCGCCAACGGGACGAAGGAGGACCCGACGAAATCGATCGAGATCCCGACGCTGCCGAAGCGCGTGGCGGGGCCGGCGGCCACGCAGGCCCGCTGAGATGGCGTGGAAGGGGAAGGAGGAGGGTAAGCCGAGCCAAGAGGGAGCCAAGGGGGAGATGGAAGGCTGTGCTGGTCGGGCTGGGACGGTATGGATGGGTTGGGCAGATGGCATCCGCAGGCAGGCATGGCGATGCATGGTAAGCAGCCGTAGCTGAAGCAGTGGATCGTGATGATGTGTAACCTCTTGGGGAGAATCTCACCGCATGCATCTTGTGGCCGCGGCCGAGAAGCAGACCTGTTTTTTTTTCCTTTTCTGCCCATGACCCAACGTGAGTGCAGAGGCCGACCAGTGCGTGCCGCCAGCGCCACGGCCATGACACTCGCCGTCCGGATCCAGGGCATGCTCCACGACGCACGCTTGCCCGAGTGCGGTGTACGTGCGGACCACATTCCATCTTCATTCCATCTCGGTCAGTCGTGATGGCCAGGCGGTTTTCTGACGTGGCAACCACTGCGTTCCAGCTGCGCTGCGTGCGAGCCATCTGCGGACCCGGCCAGAACGCCACGGAGGCGTGTGTGTGCCCCGTCAAAACGCAGCACTACGCGCCATGGACGAGCGACCTCCACGGCTGCATCGCCGGCAACTGCACCTTCCACGACCAGCTGAGTGAGTGTCTCCGTGGCGAGGGCCTCCTCCATCCGAACGACGGCTTGCTGTGTGCTCTATATTGATGGATGCATGGGCGCTGGGCCGCCACCCCGTCTAGTCACCGCCGGCCTCACGTGGCGTGCCTGCGATATGCCCCAGCAGGAGTTCTCGCTGGTCCCGCTGATTTGCATCACGGCCTGCCTCCAGATGCTGATGATTTCGATCCGGATGTGGGCGATCCGGTCCCGACAGCACCGCATCGGACTGGATGATATCGCCATCACGGCCGCCTTTGTGAGTACACCCGAGCAAGACCGCTCGGCGGCCCCGGCGCGTGGAGGGACTGACGTTCCGGCACCGGTCGCTGTCCACTGGTGGCAGATGCTTCTCGTGTGCTGGATCCCCATCCTGTGTCTTGGTGAGTACCGACAGCCTGGCCAGTGCCCAGCCTCGCCTCCGTCACTTACGTCTCTAGTCCAACACTGGGGCTTCTACCGCAACATCTGGGACCTGACCATCGTCAACCTCGACCGCGTCACCAAGACCTACTTCGTCCACCGCGTCATCTACGCCCTCGCGCTCGGCACCATCAAGATCAGCGTGACGGGCATGTACTTCCGCTTCCTCAACGGCCGCGGCTTCCGCTGTGCGCTGTGGGCCACCCAGCTGCTCAACGTGCTCGTCATCGTCTCGTTCCTGGTCAGCCTTGGCTTCGCCTGCATCCCGCTGCGCGCGTACTGGGCCTTTACCTACGACGTCGCCGGCGCCGCCTGCCCCGACTTCTGGGACTGGGGCGGGTACTACATGGCCTTCAACCTGGCCCTGGACGGCCTCCTGATTGCCCTGCCGTCGGGCTATGTGTGGCGCACCATGATGCATTCCAGGGGCAAGGCCGGCGTGTTTGTGATGTTTGGCCTCGGGGTCTTGTGCGTGGGTTCGTTTCCTACTGCTATGACCAGGACCGCTAGCTAACAACCTGCCTCTTGCCACACACAGCACCATGGTGATGACCATCGTCAGGTGGGTGCAGATGCACAAGAACGCCGCTACCATCGGTAACTGCACCACCGCCTCCCTTCCTCCTCCGCCGCCGCCCCACCCGCCGTCTCCCATGCACACCATGCTAATGCCCTCTTGCCACCCCCAGTGGCCGACGACCTCATGGCCTCCATCCTCTGGTGCACGCTCGAGGTCACCACGGCCTTCATCATCGCCTGCCTGCCCGCCACGCGCCTCTGCGTCCAGCACTTCCGCCCCGCGGCCGCAGCCGCACTCGCGCGCGCGCGCCACAGCCACAGCCACCGCACCAGCAGCACCAGCAACAACAACAACAACAGCAGCAGCAACAGCAGCGGCGGCGGCGGCGCGGGGCGTGCGGGCGCGCCCGCGGCGCTGGAGCTGCGCGCGCTGCGGGGGCCCGGCGGCCCGGCGAAGGTGGCGAGGGCGGCCGGCGGTGGTGGAGGATGAGCAGGAGGTCAGTGGTGGGTACGATGCCGTCTCGTGGGCTAATCCTACCGACGGCTTTGGTGCAGGGAATTCTGGTGGCTCCAGTTTCTACTTGGATCGAGCGTGGCCGGCCACACGAGGCAGAATGGGATGTCGATGTCCAGGGGAGAAGAGACGGTCTGGCCCTTGGACGTGCAGAGTAGATCCAGTCCACGGCTGGGACCACACACACGCAGCCTGCATCCATCCCGTTCCACACGACCAACCAGTCCTCCCCCTGGTGTTCCTTTGCTATGCCATAGCAACAAGGAGATGGCCTGTGTTCTCCACTGAGCCCTGTGCTCGTCGGTCACGTCGCTAGCTACGTGGCCTCCATGATCGATCATCTCCCGACTCGGCAGGAGGAACAGTGGAGCGAGGGCAGGGCGGACGCGGCGGCCATGGGCCCCGTCAGCAAGCGCGCCATGCGTCCCCAACCCAAACCAAGGACGGCTCGCCCGGGGCCGTGAGTGAAGTGGCCTCCCGGTCGGTTTCGCCGCAGTGTTCTTCTTTTGGCGGATGGGTCGGGCATGATGATCCTCCAATCAATCCATCGCCTGCCTATCCACAGCCCACAGGGGCTTACGCCACGCCAGCTAATGACCGGTTCCGACTCTTGGCCGTGTTCTGATCATGACGATTGCGACAGGGCGGTATCGCGATCTACACCAAGACCGGAGGAGCTGGTTGGCCGGCCTCCTGCGTGGGGGTGGCCTTGGTGGCGCGCGCTTGTCATAGTATATGCAGCGGCATCAAGGCGGCATCTCAGCGGCATCTCAGCAGCATCTCTGCAGCTCGTCATCCGTCGGCAGCATCCGCTGGCCTGTCGTGTGGATCATGGTCGGCTTCTTCGGCCCAACAGCCTGAGGGGGCATGTCGGGCAGAAGCAGGCGCCTGCGCCCGAGCAGTATGGTGGCTTGACGATGCATCCACCCCGGGGCCGTCGCACGGAGCTGAACCGGACCGGCCCACGAGGTCGTCCACTGCGACGGCCGCTTCGAGGGGTGCGCCGAGTAAGAAGGTGTGCATAGCGTGCTTGTGCCCGGGCGGCCGCGCCACCTTAGGAACGCCACGTGGGACCCGGTACGGATACACACAGAGTACGCTGGACGCTCTCTGCCTGGCCAAGTCTCGTGGCGGACCTGCCATAAGACGTGGGCCACCCAGGCGTCCGTCCTTCCTCCCCATCGTGTGGAGGCTCAGTCCGTCCACGGCTGGGGCAGGGCACCGGGCACCGGGCACCGGGCTCCTCAAGGACCAAGCAGCGTCTGGCGCGTCTTCGGTGCTCACAGGGAAGCATCCCAGAGGGACCACTACACAGTAGCTTGTGTTGTGCCGTGTCCATGTCTTGTATTCACTGGCGTCTGGAGCAAGCAGCAAGGCGATCTCGCCAAGACCGTCTGTGGTGTGAGGACGGCCATGCAAGCACTGCATCACAGTGGAGATAGTATGTCGCACAGCGCCAAGGGCGAGGCCAAAGCAGGAGTGGCGTGGATGAAGTCGTCGTTCTCGTCCGGAGGTACCTGCGGTCTGTGAAGTGTACATACAGTACTACTTGCACAGTACCATATATATATATTATATACTCGACCTCATCGCGGAAAGTCTTCCGTACGTTGCCTGTGCATGTCCCCTCCCTCCTCCTCACGCTTTCTGTTGGCCCTGGTACTCATCAGGCTGATCCTCCGCCCAACCTGCACACATGTGACATTCTTGCCACGCCACGACAGGACAGCCTGCTGACAGCTCACCAGCTCTCCCCCATCGCGACTCGCCAGCCGCCACAGGCGAGCATCGTACCCTGCCGTGCTTGCCATGTCACCTCGGCCCTGGACGCGAGACCACCCATCGGCCGAACCAGAGAGACTACGCAGCATGGTTCAGGTGGAGGACAGAGACCTACGAGACTTGCTTAGCACTGGCATTTGGACAACCCAAAGGGCCAAGATCCCTAGACAGTACGTGGTGCCCATCCGGACGGCGGGCGGACGCTGGACGCATGGTCGAACAAGCTGTTAATGATGCTCTGTTCGGGGCTCGTAGGTCCCATCCCGTCCGGGCGAACCAGTCCTATGAGTTGGATCCCTGGAGCCTCCGCCCAGACGATCCAACGATGGCCAGGACGTTCTCGTGCCTCCCGCACCCAGCTCGACGCTTCCCGCCGCCGCCAAGTGTGGAGGATGAAGAGGCCTCGGTTGCGAAGGAGTCCAATGGCTCCGTCGCCAGCCTGAACGACGAGGAGCCCAAGTGCAAGGGAGAGAGGGACCAGTTGCCCATCCTGCTTCCCGTATCGGAGTACAACCCTGAGCGGCGCTTCGTCCTTGTGGCAGCACGCGAGACAGATCAGGATCGAGAACCACATGCTTGCAACACGGGGCCCGCGACAACGAAGCATACGGCCAACTCCAGGGCCCAGCTTGCTCCGAAGACCACCAAGAAAACGGCAAGGGCCGAGCTGCCACGGATCGAGACAAGTCTGCAGCATCCCGCTCCACCTAGACCATCCACATACGCGCACAGGTCCAAGTCAGTGACCGGCATGGAGCAGAGCCTGGGGCGAGACGCGAGCCCGAGAGACTACTTCAGTCCTCAACCGGAATCAGCACGCCCAGCGGCAGGAGAGCCGCTCTTGACACCATTTATCAGGCATGCCACCAAAGGTCGAGATCGGGCCTTCTGGGACTTCAGCCCAAGAGCGAGTGCGACCGTTCCTCGAGACGCCCCGTCGGAGAAGCCCACCTCCGCCGACCGAACAGGCACGGACGGCCACGCCAGATCAGCAGCCCCAGCAAGCAGACGTATACACTCGGACATGGACATTGCCAACCTGAGGAAATCGGTCGAGCGCCACAGCTCGTACCGGGAGCAGCATTCCCACCATAGCCGCACCAGGACCGGGCCCGCCTCGCCGTCCGCAGACCGCAAACGATCGCCGCCGAGGCTCTCCCGCAGAGAGACGTCTCCTGCCAGGCCTCGCGCAGAGGCCCTGCCAGTCTCCCGGAACCGGCCCAGGCACCAAGCCCGCTCGTCGCCCCCCAAGGATGCAGTCCTGGACTGGTCCAGCGACGAGGGCCGTGACCACAAGACCAGCCGCCACCGCCGCGCGCGCAGGCGGTCGACCGTCCTCTACGAAGACCGCGCCGTCGTCGGGAACGCCGCCGGCCCGCGGCCGCGACGTGCCTCCACGTCCAGGCCGAAGCTGCCCTCGCCGTTGCCGTCGCCCACGGCCGAATACAAGACGCCGCCGCCGAACCCACGGAGCTCGGCCATGCTCAGCCTGGCGCCGCCCGCGTCGCCTTCTTCGTCCGGGAGCCCGTCCTCGCCCCGGAGCCGCTCCCAAATCAGAGCCGAGGACCGCGGCGCCGATGTGGGCCGACCACGAGCCCCGTCCCGGACGCCGAGCAACCGGTCCAGCACGAGCGCTAGCAAGCCGGTCCACATCCCACTGTCTCTGTCGGCACCCTTGGCCATCTCTCCGGACGACCGCATACGGCGGACGATGCCACCAGCGCCGACCTGGTCCCGAAAAGGCTCCTGGGAGCCTGCTCCTTCGCACTGGCCGCCGGCGTCGCTTCCACCCGCCACGCAAGCCGCCCCGCTCGCGCCTCGGCACAGCGTGCCGAGCCTGGAGCAGCAGCCGGCCGCATCGATCGTGTCGTACCGCCAGTTCTGCGCCGACGTCCGCGCAGGCACGCGGCCTGACCTCCCGGCCTGCCCCCGCAAGCGGCCCCGCGCCGGCCTCACCGACTGGTACACGCTGCAGAGCCAGAGCAGCAGCGGCGGCGG
Source organism: Anisogramma anomala (assembly GCA_038502455.1). Taxonomy (NCBI): domain Eukaryota; kingdom Fungi; phylum Ascomycota; class Sordariomycetes; order Diaporthales; family Gnomoniaceae; genus Anisogramma; species Anisogramma anomala. The sequence continues at coordinate 1,426,871 of JASMMZ010000012.1, read as the reverse complement.
CGGCGGCGGCGGCGGCGGCAGCGGCAGCAGCAGCAGCAGCG
>JASMMZ010000012.1:1300522-1426285 GCA_038502455.1 Anisogramma anomala | reverse complement strand
CGCGCCTGCGCGCCCTGCGCCGACGCCGTGCAGGCGCTGTTCCCGAGCCTGACGGGCGTCTTCGTGCCGCTGCCGAGGGAGCCTAGCACCAGCACCAGCACCTGCAGCCTGGCAGGGGCCGGCCGCGCGCGCCTCGCCACGTACGTCGGCCTCTTCGAGGCGGCGCACGACCGCGCCGTCGCGCGCGCCACCGCGCCCGACGTGCGGCGGCTCGCCGCGCGCGTCGCCGCGTGGGCCGCCGTCGCCGAGTGCCCCGGCGCGACGACGACGACGACCGCGCTGCGCCGCCGCCAACAACAACAACAGCAGCAGCAGCAGCAGCAGCAACAACAACACTACACGGCCTGGTACACCATGGCGCACGTGCCCGCCATGACCGTCTGCGAGGAGTGCTTCCTCGGCACCGTGTGCGCGGAGCTCGGCGGCTACGGCAACGGCAACGACGACGACGACGACGACGACGACGACGACGACGACGACGACGATGACGACGACGACGACGACGATGACAACGACGACGACAACGAAAACGACGACAACGACGGCAGCGGCGCCGGCGAGCGCCGGCGACGGGCCAGCGCGGTCGTCCACGACTTCGCCCTCACGCCGCCGCCGCCGCCGCCGACGGGCTGCCAGATGGCGAGCCCGGGGATGACGAGCCTGTTTCGGCGGGCGTGTCGGCGGCCGGATGGGATTTCGTACCTGGACTCACAACTGAAGGAGAGGCTGCGATGCGCGTGAATGTGGGCTGCTTACTGGAAGCAAGAAGAAGAATCATCGTAGTAATAATAATAAAAAATGGGGCAGGTACAGGAACACTAGCGTACAATACAGGGGGGGAAAAGTGTACTCTACAGGGGAAGAAGTTAGAACCTGTGGTGGCGCCGGCCGTGGCGTGGTGGAATGAGTGGGATACTTCCGGGGCGGGAGCGTCACGGAAATGTAAATGTTATACTGTATAGTGTAACCTTTTTAATAGCGATATTATTAAAAATCGTCGATTCGCTTATACGACTTAAGTAACTTAATAATTTATACAAGAGTAACGTATATCCTTACAATATAAAGGATATTATGTAATAACCTTTTTATTAGCCTTAAACAGTATCTGCCCCAAAGTAATAAACGATATAGTTTTTATCGTTATACTTTTATGCGGCGTATTACGTATAATAAAAAGGTAATATATGATTTTATCAGTGATTTATATATTTATACCCCGTTTTATAAATACTTACTGGTAGAGCTTTGGACGTTACCACTATATCGATTCGATTGGTCGAAGTAATAGTAGTATTACAATGGTCAAGTGGTAGATGTATTGTTCTAGGTTTAGCAAACTGCTAACCGGTTTACACAGTAATTTATATAACTAATTGCTTAGCACATGCCTTAATATGAAATATGCGTATACTATACTTGATTTACAGCCAATATAGTAAACCTACAAAGCAATATACTCAACTTACAATCAGTATAATCAACTTTATTTATAGTAAAGTTGACTTATTATATTGCAATTACTACTATTCCAATACTAACGGCTTTTTATTTTGTACGCGTATACTAGTATAGTCGACCAATCTTTTTTCGGTTATCATTAAAATACGCCCTCGTTAACTAGCCCAACCCCTGCTTGTTTCACAGTCAAATTAACTCCAATTATTTTTATTTACTATACGGGTCCGAGTTCTGATTTAATTGATTTCCATAAATAATTCTTCTGTTATAAACTTATACAAATCTCTAACTTAACTGTACTAATTAAACAAATCGCTGGCATGAATGCTTTAACAGTTTTCTAGTCTCTCAAACTATCCTTGTTTACTAACATATAATTTAAATTTGTTAGATAACCTGTTAAAGTAACCCTTGATACGTATAGTTAGCTCATTATTATCCATAAACCTTTCAAAAGTTTTGTTTAACGATGTTTTCGTTATGATATTAACGGGGTTATCTTTGCCGTTAATCCGTCGAAACTCCAGAATCTCTCTAGTTTTGTAAGTTTTACCAAGTACCGTTATATCAATTATCAGGCTGTTATGAACTCAAGCTATTGACCATTGAGTCTATAGGTTACATGACTGTGTATGTAACGGGATAGGTAGTACTTAGTCCAGGCCCAGTCTGGGTGCAGACTGGGTACGGTCCGGGTGCAGACCGGGTACGGTCCGTGTACGGCACGTATAAAGGCACGTAACGGGCTAGGTATTAGCTAGGCACTAGCTATGTCTATAAATCCTATACGGTAGGCTATGGTAACCTTTTTTAGTTTTTTACTGTACCTTAATAGTAAACCTCATTTAGCACCTATGTAACTTACTATTATAAGTCGGATTATAATATATTATTAAGGGTTTTGTTTATCGAAGGGATATTACTTATAATAAACAAATAAATAGCAAACGTTCATGATTTTACGTTATAATTTAACGTCATTAGGCAAAATAGGTCGTTGGCAAATACCTAGTTTTTTAGTTTTATAAATATACCTCTTACCCTTTCGAGGTTAACTTAAACCAACATTTCTCATTTGTAAAATACCGTAAGTTATATCGCGTCGGTTATAAAGTAATTATAATAATCGGGTTAATCGACTTTAATTATCGATCTTACATTTAACTTCGTTTAAGTCGTAGTTAAAATTCAACAATTTGAAGTCGAATTGACGGCGACTCATATGGGTTTTTTACTGGTTTAGGGTAGGCGAAAACATTATAACCAACCGTAGTTCGATATATTTGCTTTTACATAGATGGTGACGCGCCAAACGATCGAATTTGTATTAAAGGCAGATAAAATGTAAATTAAAAAGGGTCGGTATACGTTCCTTTACATATAAGGATATTATACGGCGACAGTAAAGTAAACGGTTACGGCGTATTACAAAGCTGGAAGATATGAAGGTATATATAATATAAGGAAGTTTTTCGATTATATCGAGACTGCCTTTAACGAACTTTATCGCGCGGATAAGGTATTAGTCAAATTAAAGGGTTTAGTTATAAGCGATAAGAATTTATAAATACTATTCGCTATTAGGTTCAAAACACTTTTAGTTTAAATGGATGTCCTAAATTGGCCCTCGGCCGTAAAGTGTAATTACTTACGCTGTCACATATTGTTACGTATCCGCGACAAGTCTATTACGGCAGGTATTAGCCATTTAAATTATATCGTAGCTTTGGAAAAGTACCGCAAACTTACCGATAAGTTAAAGTCTTTAAACTTAAGGCGACATTTTAATCGTTAATTAGAAAAACCCGTATAAGCTTAATGGCCGAATCGTAATATAATTATAAAAGGGGTTTACGCCTTTTTAGTGCCTTCGTTAAAGGGTCGTAATAATTACGGTTAATCATCTCGATATCATGGTTAATTATTTTAATAAATCCGTTCTATACGCGTTTGAAACTAAAAACGTAAGACAACCTAGATAACGGTAAAGAAACATTAGGTTAGGTTTATCTTAAGGCATTACATACGTTATAATTCGTCGGACTATTACTAATACGACTACGATCTTCGCCCGGTATTACCTTTTACACAAATATATACAGTCTAAGTTGAAAAGGTAAAAAAAGGTTTTCCATTAACGGTGATAGGGAAAGCCTAACTTTTAAATACAGTTTCGTTTAGGGGTTATATAAATTTAACAGCGAAGTTATAAAATCGAGTAAAGAAAGTTTGGTCTAATTAAAATACATATTAACAAGAATCTATTCCTTATCCTTATACTTTTTAATAATACCTACTTTTTGAATTTTTAAGTTGATTTTGGCTGTGATTATTTGTTATGGTCCAACCTACTATGGTAAGCCAAGTAGGTGCCAAATGTGATTTACTATTGAGGTACGGAGGAAGACTATAAGAAGCTACTGTAGTCCAACGTGCAGGGCCCTTGGGCAGGACCAGTGCCCAGTCTGTCACGTGCCCTCGCAATGTTGTTTATGGACCGTGCCCGGTTTATACTCGGACCGTACCCGGTCCGCACCCGAACCGGACCCAAGCTAAATCCTATCCATCCTGTTACGTGTATAGTTACGTATCTTATGGGTTTAATAGCCAACAGTTTAAATCCATAACATAACCCCTCTTTCTCGGATGTTATAAGGGTTACGGTGTCCCTTTGGATAAATACCGGACGTAGGCCGTACCTATTTAATACGCGAGTCGAACGTAAACCGGTAATATTACCTTTAATATATCGTATAACGTTTCAACCGGCCTAACCTTAGGTTTTTAGCGCCGTATAACACGCCTCTTAACCTTATCACCGGTATTTTATAATATACTCGTAAATTAGACTTATAATATATATTTTATACTGTCGACGTCATATAACGTACCCGTTAACGCGTCATATAATATATATATTTTTACTTCCGACGTCGTATAACGTACTTTTCAACATGTCGTAAGATGTATCCTTTTTACTATGAATATCGTATAACGCATCGTATAAAGTTACGTTTTTACCTTTAATACCATATAACGCGCCTTGTACAATACGTAACTTTTACCGAATTCGATTCGCTAATCCCTTATAAATAGAGGCGCTCCCCATCATTTTTAAAACCTTTTTCTTTTCTCTTTTACATTATTGCCTTTTTTCATTAACCCCCCTATTTATAACTATTTTACCTTCTTTTTATATATTTCAACTAATTGATCCCGTTAATATATTTTCGCCCTTTTTCTCCAATTTATTATTATAACCAACGTATATAATAGACTTAATATAGGTAAAGTTATCGTCGGCGCTTTTAAAAGGGATAAAGAGCTTCTCTGTAAGGTATATTACCTTAATACATATTAATACCTTATTATCAACTACCTATTATAACCTCTTCACATCATAATAAATCTCTCTATCTTTAAAAATAATAAGGATAAAAATAGATTTCAAGTTATAAGTTAAAAACGCCTTTATATTATATATTAATCGTTTTTAAAACTTTAACTTTCTATTTTTTACGTCCGAATTTATCGGTCATAAAGGTGTCGTATATACCGGAAGAGTTATAATAAGGTAAACTTATAAATTTACCTCATAAAGTACTTCACGGTAAATTAACTCCTTTTTATAATGTATTTAGAAAATAAGTTCATTTATAACTTTACCTGGTTTACATGTTCTTTTACGTTAATTAGTTGTTACGGTAAAAGATAAGGGCTATATTTTGTTTTTTACAAGTAAGCATTAGGGAAATATATTAGGTTATCGACCTATTTTTACCCTCTTTTTAAAAATTTAGGTAATTAATTTACCCGGTTTCATAATATCATTCGAACGTAAGAAATTTCTATTATACCGACCGTATAGGCCGTTACCCCTTTAACTATACGCTTACACCGCTATTTTTTTCCCGGATCCGTCTTTATCCAGGATTCCTCTGTTACTCTTTATTATATCGCTTATTTATAAAGATAAAACGCATTTAGCTAACTGGGTTTTAACACGTAACGTTTTCGTCCCAGCTCCTTTTAGTTATCGCCTTATATCTTTCCATGGTTTTAATTTCAAAAGTTAAAATAATATAACCACCTAGGTTATATTTTCATATATGATATAAGTAACAACTTATAAAATGTTACGAACGATATTTTGGGTTTCATTATACGATCTACGATTTTACCCGTATTTTATTCACTAATTTTAAATAAAAGCGAATTGATCGAGCCAACCGAGAACGGACGTAAAATCGCGCCTAAGCCTATCGCGTTACCCGGATCTAGACTAACGTATTATAATTTTTAATAACTAGTTTAAAGGGTTACCCCCCCCCCCCCGCTTCGCCCCTCATACTACTCTTTATTAGTCGTTATAGTCGGCTTTTTTTTAACGTACATCCCTTTTAACGTTATCCTTTATCGTTGACCTCCCTTAACGTTCGTCTTTCCTCATATTATCCGTTATCAGCCTTTTTTAACGCACGCCCCTTTTCGCGTTATTCATTATCCTCGAAGTCGTTTCATATCCGTTACATCTCCTATCAGCCCCTCTTTTTGGCGCCCACCAGTTTCCGCCACGCTTTTTATCGTCCCCATCCCCTGGTATTACCTAATATTTGAAGCTAATTATAACAATGCCCCTGATATTAATAACGCCGATACTTACTTAATCTTAATAAAAACAATAATAATAAGTAAGTAAATTTTCGTTAGGTCGTGGTAAAAGCTATTTCATGGTTGGGTACGTATTCGAAAAAAATATATAATATTTATTCGACCTTACCTATTCTATTATAACCTCGTTTAATAATAAATTTTTCCTTTCATTTAGAAGTTAACCATTTATCCGAAGGTATAAGTAATTTCCCCTACATTTATCACTTAGTATAAGTTTAACACCGACGTCGAAATACTGGGTTATCGTAAATCTGAATATCTTATCATTTCGCTTTAAATTCATTTAAGGTTGTATTATATTAGTAATCTTACTAATAATTCCTACTCCCGTTTATTGTCATCTTTTTACTTAACTAATACGTAACAAATCCTGTTTTCCCCCGTTTTTACCACAAAGATATTTTATACTTTCAATTTCTTATATTTACCTTCCCCTTTATATTTAACTATTGAAACTAATCCTAGGCGAATATCAGATAAAATCTATAAAGGAAAGAGGTTTGAAACCACTCTTTTAATTAAATTTACATGAAATATAGGATATTTACTAAGGATATCTAACACGATATTAAATGTGTTCGAAATATCGACCACCCGGTATTAGTTATAAAGTTAATTAAGCCTTTTACTTAGGCGGTTAATTTTAATATTACGAAAACTTCATTAAATTCAATCTCTTACCTTATAACGTTTTACCGTACGTTTCCTACGATTCGCCGCCATTTTTATTTGTTATTAAATATAAGTTATCATCGTTTATAATAATTTCGTTATTTCGCGTAAATAAGTTTAAAACGTAATAGCTTATCCTATCGGATTAGTTAACGATTTCGTATCCCCGTTTATCTTTAAAATAAAGAATATTTTGTATCTATTTACTAAACGGTTTGTATTAAATTCGATAACAGTCGATTCCCAGTTATTCAACGCGAATTAATAAATGGGTAAATATAAAACCTAGTTGTATTACGAAAAGAAGACGAAGATACGTAAATACTTTTAAACATATGGGTTTACCCGTTTAATACCGTTATCTGTTTATAAATAGTATATCGTGAATAAAAGCTATTCGACTTTTACTAAAAAATGAAGGATCGTTTAAAATACGTTTACCTAATCTGAAACACGATTACTAATAATGAAAGCTGGAAATCTATGAAATTTTCTTTACACATCCTGAAAACACTCTGTGTAGGTATCGGCAATTATAAATTATATGACTTTTAACTAAATAAACTTAAAAAGGCTTTTTGTAATGACTAATAAATATTAAAATATATTATTAAGAATGAATAAGTCGATTATAAAATCTATCGAAATATACGTTTAATACCGGTTAAGGATAGGGAAAGGTTAAAAAAAGCCTTACCATAAAGTACGACGGGGTTTCATCCTGTTATATTACGTATATATTCATTATAAACGTCGAATATTTAAAACTATCTCTCTCTAATAGTAATCCCGTCAAAAAACATAAAACAAAATGTTTTTATCCGGATGACTTATAATAAATAAGTTGTAGGTTTATGACAAAATTTTCGTTATTAATAATTTTTAATTCGATCGTTATAAATAATCACGGTAACGTAATATACTACATAAGTTAATCCCATAATTCGTAATTTGTATTAATTATCCTATTTTAGGTAAAAAATGCTTGACATCTTTCAAAACCGCTAAAAAACGAATCTTATATAACGGGTCGTTTATTGCTTTTTAATTTTATAACTACGTTAACGTTCCTGGGTCGAAAATAAAGTAATTATTCAGAGTTAACGATATCGGCGAGCTTAACACGAGCCAATATTACGACGATATTACCGATACCGTCGTATTGAAATACCTTAAAGTTATTTCCGATAATAACCCGGACGCTGGCCTGGCTCGAGGCGGTATCGTTTTCAGCGACCTTTCGAAAACCTTTAACCCACATTTAAAATATATATCGTCGTAATCCAATGACCAGGCCTCCATCTCACCAAATTCCTTTACATAATCCATCGTAATTTATATCCCTTTAATGTATAAATCCATTAATACCACGTTTAACATAATAATGAAAATAGGCTAAAAAAAACCCGCGCGACGTTTTTTACCCTCAAGTTTATTTTACAATCTGTGGGTTAACATATCTAGGCGGGCGCTTTCAATTATGAGCCTATACCGCAGATAGTATTAAAAAAGTGAAAGGATTTCGACACATTTAACTCAACGTTTCAAAATTAATCGTAATAAAGAAAAATACTCCAATTGTTAGCATAATATTACATGCAGTGCAGTAGGCCAACTTTACTTACAGTAAAGTTAACTGTACTACAAGTGTATTGTTTTATGAAGACTTACCGCATTAGGTGTAAGTCGAGTGCAGTACGCTGCACTTCACTCTAGGGCATGGGCCAAGAAATTGACCATACAAATTAGTGTAGACCGGCTAGCGGTCTACCAAACCTAGAACAATACATCCACCATCTGACTACTGCAATACTACTGTTACTTCAAAGACCAATCGAATCGACAACGTTGAAACGTCTAAGGCTTACAAACACTAATCCTTTATAATCTATTAGAATCGTAAACGGTATACGAATACTACGTAATTCGTAAAACCACGCCTTCAAATAGGATATTACCGCAAGAAGCTTCTTATCGTGAATGATATAATCACGTTTCGTATCTGTCAATCGTACGAAGTAGTAAACTACTAGTTTTAAAATACTATTCTTGTCCTATTACGATAAACACCCTCCTAACGCCGTTCACAAACATTTGATTTCTACCTATATTAGCCGATTTGGATCCTAATATACTAAAATCGGGGCCGTAATAAAAGCATCCTTTAAGGTTTAAAATACATATTCCTCCCGCTTTATTTCAGCTTAACGAATACTTTGTTTCGTTGAACGAACGAAATAATCCGTCAACTTTGAAAAGTTATGAATAAAATTACGATGAAAGTTAATAAAACCTAAAAAAATTCTAACCTTCTGGACCGTACGTGGTAATTCCTACTCGCGGATTACCCGATTTTTTCCGGAGTCAGCCCGAATACCTACCTTAACTGTTACAATAAAACCTAGGTATTTTACCTCCTTAAATACAAAGTCGCACTTATTTAAATCTAATTTCAGCCTCGTATTACGGAAAAATTTTAAAACTACGCGAACTTTCGCTATATAATTTTACTTAATACCCAAAAAAAAATTAAAAGGTTGTTTCAATACGTTATAACGAAATTATTTCAAATATCCGCTATTACATAATTAATATATCGTTAAAACGTCGCCGGTGCTTTCGCTAACCTAAAAATGGTAACTAACTATTTAAATAATCCGAACCGTATACAAAACGCCATTAATTCTTTTTACTCGGATGTTACTCGAATATGGTAAAAATCCGTTGAAATATCTAACTTCGTAAATTATATCGACTTCAATAACGTACGTAAGGTTTCTTTAATTAAAGGTTAAAGAAACGGTTTCATTTTGTAATTTTATTTAACATCCAGTAATCGATATAAAACTACTACCTCCCCTCCGGCTTACAAATAAGTAATACCAGCGTTATCGCTAATAATAAGTTTACCCAAATCCAGCCTTCATATATTAATTCCGTACCTTATCGTCGAAATTCAAAAGGTTGATTTTATAATATCGAATATAACAGCTCTCAAAGTCGTTTTAACAAAATTCTATCCTTATTCAGTCCAATATAAATGTAATACTCGAGTTTCCTTTTATATAAAGGTAAGGCTATAGCCTTATTCTTATCGAATAGGTCGCGAAATTTAGCTAATTATGGTAAAATACGCAATTATTTTTTCCCCTCCTTAACCATAGTCATCGCTGTCGTTTTCAAAATCTACGTTATTTCGCAAAGATTTATAATATAAGTTATTTGAAACTAACCCCCCGTACATTATACCTTTCGGTACGAACGTTTTATTAATTCAAAGAAAACCAAACTTACTATACTTTATATATCTTTCGTCCTAAGTCGTATTATCATTACATTAACAACTAGGCCTCCACAACTTTAAATTACCAAACGGCTACTGTTTGAGTTTAGAGTTACTTGTTCATATCATATCTAAGATATTTCAAAAATCATATTCCTCGTTATTCTGGTAATAATATATATTAATATTGGGTTCGACTATTTATCAATATTCATACGAAATTGAATTATTTAGGTAATACATTTATTTTACCGTAACCCTAATATCGTATCGAGATTTCGAAAATATAATAGCTGAATTTACTTTATTTTTGACCGTTATAATAAAGCCTCATTAAAAATATAATAATAATCATAATTCAAATGTATTTGAATATCTAAAAAGTAGGTGTTATTAAAAAGTATAAAAATAAAAATAAGATTTTAGTTTATACGTATTTCAATTAAATTAAACCCCTTTTTATTCGATTTTGTAATCACGCTGTTAAATTTATATAACCTTTAAACGAAATTATATTTAGGAATTAGGCTTTTCCCTTTACCGTTAATATATATATATATATATATATATATATATATATTACTTTTTAGATTTAAACTATATATACTTACGTAGGAGGTAATTTCAGGTGAAAATCGTAGCTATATTAGTAATAATCCAATAAACTACAACGTATGTAACGCCCTGAAATTAGCTTAGTTTAACGCTTTTTCATTATCGCATATATTTCCCTATATCTTTAATCCTAAATGCGTACCAAATAGGTTTATTAAAATAATTAACCGCGATATCGAAATGATTGCCTACGATTACCATAGCCTTTCAACGAAAGCGTTTGAAAATTATAAACTCCCGTAATAACTATATTACTATCCAGCCGTTAGGTTTAAACGAGTCCCGTTAATTAACGATTAAAACGCCGCTTTAAATTTAAGGACTTTAACTTGTTAGCTAGTTTACAGTACTTTTCCAAAGATACGATATAATTCACCCAGTTAATACCTGCCGTAATAAATGTATCGCAAATATGTAACGATACGCGGAAGCGTAAGTAATTACACTTGACGGTCGAAGACCAATTTAGGCCATTGACTTAAGTTAAAAGTATTTAGAATTTGATAGCGAATAATATCCATAGGTTTTTATAGTTTATAAATAAGTTTTCAAATTCGATTAATACCCTATCCACGCGGTAAAAATTATTAAAAACCGCCTCAATATAGTCGAAAATTTTCCCTATATTATATATACATTTGTATCTTCCGGTTTCGTAATATTCCGTAACTACCTATTTTACTGCTGCTATATAATATCCCTATACGTATAGAAACGTATACCGACTTTCTTTAATTTACATTTTATCCGCTTTCAGTATGAATTTAATCGTTTGGCGCGTTGCCGCACACGTAAAAGCAGATTTGTCAAATTGCGGTTGGTTATGTCGTTTTCGCCTGCCTTAAACCAGTGAAAATCTAACGCGAGTCGCGGCTAATTCGGTTTCAATTTACTAAATTTTTGTAACGATTTGAGTAAAGTGAAACGTAGGGTCGATAATTAAAGTCAATTAACCCGATTATTATAATTATTTTACAACCGACGTAATATAGCTTACGGTATTTTATAAAAGAGAGATATTGGTTTAAATTGGCTTCGAAGAGGCAAAAGATGTATTTATAAAGGTGGAGGACTAGGCATTCGCCAATGGCCTTTCTTTTACAATAAAGTTAAATTATAACGCCGAATCATTAACGTTTATTATTGATTTATTTATTATAAGTAATATTCCTTCAAAAAGATAAAAAAAAACCTTGATAATATGTAATAATTCGATTTACGATAATAAGCTAAGTAAATGCCAAATGGGATTTACTATTAAGGTGCGGAGGTAGATTAAAAGAGGTTACTGTGACCTAACATATAAAGCTCTTAGATAAGACTAGTGCCCAGCCTGTCACATATCTTTGCACGTACCGTGTACGAACCATACCCGACCTGTACCCAAACCGTGCTCAGTCCGCACCCGGGCCAGATCCAGGCTGGGTCCTGTCCATCCCATTACCTACACAGTCACGTACCCTATAGGCTCAATGGCGAACAGCCTGAGTCCATAACATAATTATTATATTATAAAAAAGGTTTTAATATAACGGTTAAAGATAAAATAAATTCAGCTATCATATCCTCGAAATCTTAATACTATATTAGGATTACAGAAAAATACGTGTATTACGAAAATAACTAAGTGTCGTATAAATATTAGTAAATAGTCTAACCCCATGTTAATATATATTATTTCCGGAATAACGCAGGATGTAATTTTTGAAATATCTTGGATACGATATCAACAGGTAACTTTGAATGCCGATGGTAATTACTTAGTAATTTAGGGTTAGGGAGGTTTAGTTATCGATGCGGTAATAATACGCCTTAAGTCGAGGGATATACGGGGCGTGGTAAATTTGGTTTTTATCAGTTTAGTAAAACGTGTAAATCGAAAGGTATAATATATGGAGAATTAATCCCGGTTAACTTTTGTTATAAACCTTTACAAAATAACGCGGATTTTATAAATAATAACGATGATTACGGTTTAGAAGAAAAATAATTCATTACATCTTTTATGACAATTGGCGAAATTACGCGAATTATTTGCGAAAGATAATGTAATAATGCTACACTTATATAGGGGAAAACTCGATTACTATATTTATATTAAACCAAACGAAATTAATTTTTTAGTATAACGACCTTAAACCTGTTATCTTCGATATTACGAAATTAAATTTTTAAGTTCCGATGCTAGGCTACGGAGTCAATAAATAAAAGTTAAGTTAGGGTAAAATTTTTATCGGCTGTAACACTGGTATTACTTATTTTTAAATTAAATATTGGATAATAATTCTATATCAATTACTGTTGGTAGGCCTTAGATGTTGCAACGTTGTCTATTCGATTAGTCTTCGAAGTAACAGTAGTATTACGTGGTCAGATGGTGGATGTATTGTTCTAGGTTTGGCAGACTGCTAGCCGATCTGCACTGTAATTTGTATGGTCAATTGCTTAGCCCGTACCCTAGAGTGAAGTGCAGCGTACTACACTCAACTTATACCCAATATGGTGAGTCTTCATAAAGCAATACACGGACAGTACGGTTAACTTTACAGACAGTAAATTTGTCCTAATGCACTACATGTAATACTATTCCAATACGAGCGGCTTTTTAGTTTGTATGCGCACCCCAGTGTAGCTAACAAATCTTTTCCGGTTAGCGCTAAACAGCGGCCCCGTATCTCCTATCAATTCCGATTAACTTCTATATTACATTACTCCCAATTACATGCAAGTTTACCCCATTTAACCTTCATTACTCCGCCGTTTCAAGGTCTGAGTTTATCATCTCCCACAAAAAGTTCTTTAGTCACAACCCTTCATAAGCCTCCACTTCAATTATGCCATTTAAATAGATTACCATTATCTATTCCCTTATAATCTTTCAATCTGCCAGTACATCTCTATCCTCCGTCACGTAATTTGGGCTTTCTGGGCGGCTTATTAACGTAACCCTCGATTCGTATAATTAGCCTATTACTATTTACAAACTTTTCCAAGGACTTGTTTAGTATCGCCTTCGTTATAACATTTAAGGGGTTATCTTTGCCATCGATCCATCGGAACTCCTAGATTTCACTCTCTTGGTAGGCTTTACATAATGCCATCAAGTCGATTATTAAACGTTTTTCGCTAATAATTCCGAGTTCTAAAAGGTATTCGAAAAAGCTCCTTAAATTGGTACAAATTACCACAGGGATAGGAGGAATTCGCAGTTACCTAATAATAAGGTTAAGGGTCTTTTATAATACTATGCTTACGTTGAAGCCCATTATTATACCATAAACCTCTGATATCAATATACTTTGTATAATCTTTTTACACCTAATAGATGACTGATAAATTAGATTGTTGATAATGCTAAATTAATCTTCCCGCCTATCCTCGTTAACAAAGGTTATCAAAAAGCCAATTTGTAAAGACAAATCGGTATTATATATAAAATATTCATCCGTAAAGATTATTAACTTAATTTTCAAAAAGTCGATTAATGTTATATTCATTTCGCAGTCCAAGTTCCGCATCTGTTACTTAAGCCTTTTGTTTAACCGGTCAAAGTCTTTATCCATGAATATTTATACTTATACCATAATAGATAAATCGTAAAAGGCTTCTGGTTAACATAAAGTAGTAATATAGTTACCCTGAATACGTTATTCTAAGTACCGTTAAACTTTAACCTCGTTAGTTTTATTGATTATAATTAAAATAACCCTCTAACTCATCTAACAAAAGCTAAGGCCAGCATTAATACCAAGTATACGAATTAACGATCCATTAAAGTCCAATCAAGTGTTTTCCGTTAGTTTCGTTACCGGCTTACAATTATTTAACTTAAAGTCTTTAACCGTTTCCTATTTTAGTATTATAAAGCTAATCGTTTCGACGAAGAGAGTATCGTTAATTTACATACCCACTATACCGAAGTCTTTCTTTTACGTTACTAATAAATACGGATCTTATATAAAAACCTTTATCGACAACCGGGATTTAAAATACGATTAATAGGTTAAAAACCAGTAAACGCCTACTTTTACTAATTCGTATAGTAACTTAATATATCGTATTACCGTACTTAAAGGGTAAATAATAGGGAGTTTTTATAACAGTTTTAATAGTATAATCCGCTATAAATCTGTTATTAATTACGTATAGGTTTATGTTATATTACGCTTATTCAACGTAAACTTACCTTTAATTTTAGTTAACAAACTTCATTTTGAATTAACTACTAAGCGTTAGCTAATCTTTTCAATAGTTAATAATTACATTAAAATTCAATCTTTACTTTTATCGCCATATCCTTCAACGATTAGTCGTAACTTTTCGTACGGCTGCCCCGTAATCTTGCTTTTAACCTCGTAAATAATACTTAACTTAAAAATCATAAAGTTTAGGTTTTAAAGGTTAAAGTTGGTTTTCAACACAAATTATAATACCCCTCGAATTAATAAACCATTAATTTTAACCCTATTACTTTTTTTGAAAAGGCTTACCGAAAATCTTAATGATATTTTATATACGAAGTTTTAATATCAGGTTTTTGTTATCCTTTTTTTTCCTGATTTTACAAGTAATATTATAAATACGTCCCGGTGTATATTCCTCCTTTTTAAAGTTTTTTTTGTGGGGGGTCGCCTGCGCAGGCGACGTTTTATCAGTTTGTTGATAATGGGTAAAAAAGGTTTATATTAGCTTGGTTGCTTAACTTAAGTGGTTTAAAGGTCTCTATCCTTAATACCCCTAATATAAGTTTTGACCTAAGTAGTTCGAAAGAATATAAAACTATTAGAAGTTTTACTATTTAATTTAAAGTTTATAATATTTAATATCTTATATAAGCCCTCCTATTTACCGGGCTTCCGCCACACGAGAACTTCAATTTACAATGGTAAAGTAAACACGTCGATTATTAATGGGCCGTTTTTAGTATTAAGGGTGTTATTAACCTAGCGGCGTGCCGATTCTCTTCGTAATTCCCTTAAAGCTTTGTTATAAGCCGTAATAC
Organism: Anisogramma anomala; assembly: GCA_038502455.1. Taxonomy (NCBI): domain Eukaryota; kingdom Fungi; phylum Ascomycota; class Sordariomycetes; order Diaporthales; family Gnomoniaceae; genus Anisogramma; species Anisogramma anomala. The sequence continues at coordinate 1,410,578 of JASMMZ010000012.1, read as the reverse complement.
GTTTTTAAATAATTACTGAAGACGGAGGTTAACTCGTTGGGTGTAAGTACACTCCAAAGACTAGAAATATTAGCATTAAGCCGTCAAAACACACGGTATTGTTAAAGCCATTCACTATTATTTATAAATATACCTTCGAATCCATAAAACTTTTAAGTTTCAACGTAAAAATATCGTATGTTCGTTCAAGTAAAGCGTATACCATTTTAACCTTTTTAATACTCTAATGGGCTTCCACAGGTACTTATTTGTATTAAACAACCATTATATTAACATTCTCCTAAAATTTCACCACAACAAAGTTTAAACCGGTATCGTGAACAACGATGTTAGGTAAATCTAGATACGTGTTAATCTACAGTATCCTTAACGTTTCTTATATATCCTTTACCGAAAGGGACTTTAAAAAACTTGGCCCTGTGAAAACATATTGCGGAATGAACGAAGTAAAATATGGGCTTATTATTTAAATATAACATATTAACCGAGATCTAGATATTGAAATATTGGTCGTTTTTTAATATAAACTTTAATTTACGAGTGGCTTAGGTTCATATTTAAGAATAGTGGTAAAGTCTTTTAATAGATTTTAGGATAAAGTATTCCATATCGATATAATTCACGAACTTTAGGACTTTATATAACCTGTTAACGGCTAGGTAGTTAGAAAGCCGGTGTAATTAACGTATTTCCGTCTTCTTTAGGTTTAACACTACTGTTTCCGGGCCTTAAAGTTAAAACTATATGTGTTCCTACTTAAAAGAAAGTAAAAACCTTTAACCGTTTTTAACCAATTCGTCTATATCAACGCCGACATTAATGTTGAAAGTCTTTATATCCTTTAAGCAAAAAAAGAAAAAGATAGGGAACTTAATGATATAAAACGTAATTGTTCTCACAATAATTTAAACTATTATTATCCCTAATAACGATAGTTATTCGCCTGGTTTCAAGCTAATTTTAACCTTGTCAACATCATAACTATTAATCTTAGTAACTGTGGTGCTTTCTCTTCGTAACGTCACATACTGCGAATAACCTCTTATTAAGTACCTTGTTACCTTTATTTGGCATAATACCTTAAAACTTATCGTCCGCGTAACGATCGCGGAGATTAAAAGTATATAAGGGTTTAAGGGCTTAATTAGGGTAAAAGTAAAGGTCTTTATCCGCTAAGAGGTACAAGAAGGCATGGTCGGTTAGTTATTAAGCCGTACCAGAAACAGTATTTTTGTACCACTTAATTTGCTTAGAGGCGTTAGCATTATTAATTAGATTGTCGCCTTCAAAGTTTACGATTTAATCTAAATAGTTTTTTTTTCAAACGCAATGAGGTATTAAACGTGGTATACTACCTTTTTGTTATTTCGTTCGGAAAGGGGGTGCCGAGTTAACCAACAGCCGGACTTACTATAAATCCAACATTTTTTGCCACTATTACGATGATAATACTAACGGTTAATAGTTTCGCCTAAAACTTAGCCTTATTAGCGTCAACGTATCTATTACCTCCAGTGTAAAGCCGAGGTAGATAGGCTAGACTTTAGGCGTTATAGGCGCCCGTATTTGCAGTCTATATAGTTAACTACCGTAAGGTCTTTTTCATTTATATCGAAAAAGTTGTCAACTTAAAAATATATACCAATCGAATTTGGTGTACGCGTTATTACGATGGCAAGTAAAAAACGCAATTAGGTAAAAAAGTCTTCAAAAGTGGTATTTAGGCGTTATAAGGCGTATTCTAATTCGTTAACTTCCGTAACTATTACCCGTACCTACTCGCAAAGTGTAACTTCACTAACGTAAACTTTCCCCATTACTTTTTAACACAATATTAGCTTATTAATCATTTATTTAAATACGTCTATTAGTATTTCCCCCTCTTTTTTCTTTATTATTATTATAATTCACCTCGTGATAGCCCAGTCTGTATAATATCATGCAAGGTAAACGTCGTACTCGAAATAGCCTTTCATGCTATCGTAAATTTCGCGAAACGAGGTAACGCTAGTTAAAAAGTTTAAGTAATAGTCTTCAACGTACCTTATAAGGATTCCGGAAAATAGTAAATAAAAACCAGAAGAAAAGACCTCCATCTATTTGTAGATATTTAAAAAAGGCATTATCTTAATGTCGAAAAAGTTATAAAGCTTTTCGTTATACGTTTTGATATCGTCTCGAATTTTGGCGAAGTCCGTAAAAGTTTGCAATTAACATTAACTATTTTAACAGGTTATAGAAAAAGGTCACGATAATTATCCCAACCCTAAATAATATTTTTTACGATTTAAGTTTTAGGGCTTATAAGGTACGGTATTAAAAGTAGTTACCAGTAGCCCAACCCGAAGGGTAAAATCTTATAATAAAACCTATAGTAAGCTTCCACGCGTAAGCGAACGTAAAAGGAAAAGGGTTTTAAAGAGCTTGATTATTATAATCCAGATAATGGTTGGGTCAGGAAATAAGCTAGTAGGCAGCTGAGCCACTCAGAGCTAGGTGTTCAACACATCAGGCGGAAAACACACATTTCTTATGTCAGCAACCCAGGGATAGAATTACGCCTAAGAAGAATTAGGACATAGGAAGCATAAGCAGGAGACCGCCTATGCCGCCTAGCAACATAGGCAAGTGATCCAAGACTGAAGAGCTGGATATATAAGGAACACACTCTCTAAGAATTTCATAGATTCAGTAGATAGCTCTTCAGTTTTCAATCTAAGTATTCAGTCTCAGTATATTCTGAATAACTTCACAGGTTTTGATCATTACTTGCACGGTTGCGATATTGTTCACCCAGCACCTCTGCTACCTTCTTGATAACATAAACCCTTTGACACCTTCTATATACTCACGGGTATTTAGTGTGATCATTATATTGACGACGAAATTACTAAAAGACGATAAGTACTTAAAGGTTTTGAAAGGCTTAACGATGTTATTTAATTAACTAATGTAAAACGCCGACGTTAATACTTTTGGCCGCATTGATAACTACTACTTCACATACCTTACTGCCACCGATGGCGTACTCCGCGCTATCATGTAAAGGTATTAAACTTGCAAGTAGATCAATAGGTTTCTTATCGCTAATGTGTAAAAAAGATTAACTTAGTTAAGGGTAAAAAAAAGGTCCTTTACATTACGTATTAGGTCGATAAAGCGTTTTAATATCATTTTTTACACCTAGTTTCAAAGGCGTTTTCAAAATTAGGTCAGGTCGATAAATTTTTAAAAATGACTTTATAATACCCTTTAGTGGTATATAAACTCGTTACTGTTTCAATTCGATCTTTACTTTAAAATTAACCCCCTTTTCAACTACGATTCATATATTAATAGTCAAGTTGCCAAATAAGTTACAAAAATTATGAAAAATATGGTTTAAATCTTTAGTATTATTATACTTAACGATATAGTAACCGACGAAATTAATAAGGTGTTTTTACGTTAATTCTTTGTTAACATTTAATCTCTAAAAGTTTTCGATGTAGAACTTTGTAAACGGGGTTTCCAAGGCATTAATTCCTTTTTAAATATCCTAAGTAGGTATTATTTTAAGTTTAAGGGAAATATAGGATTTGATAAACGAAAAACTTGGTAATTTAGGGCGTAGGGACTTGGTATTTTGACATATAGTTGCGTAGAAACTTGGTAACTTAACGACTTGGTAGCTTGGCGTAAGGTTGCGTAATGTGACTTTCTTAACGAGACTTTGTATTTTCGCTTAAAACAACGAACTTAAAGATTAATTTAACGTAGGAAATAAAGAGAAGTAAATTATAACAAAAGTTTAATGTAAAAGGTAAGGTAGGAAATCGTTAGTAGTAAGGTCGAATGATATTTATTATAGTTATTTGGCGTAAGAACTTAGTCGTTTTTCTGTAGTAATAGCACCCGCAATGGTACTAACTTAGCCGTTTGCCAACTTGCCGAACTTTAAGACTTCTAACAGTCAATCTTAACGTCTTTAAAAAGCATTTGGTAAATATTTTTTGGTGTTTTCAATAAAGATACCGTCGCTAACTTCCAGATTGCCGTTGTGAAGCAGATACAACCCAAAAGTCTTCTCTATTTTCTTACCATTTTAAGACAAATACAATACTAATAAAGGCTCTTCGCAAAAATCTTTCCTCTACCCTAACGATAATGTAAAGCGTAACAACCGGAAAGTAACTTCTTCTTCTACTAAGCCAATCTGTGTTTAACCTAATAAGCACTGATTAATGTTAGCAAGCCTTAAATGTTACAACGTTGTCAATTCGATTAGTCTTCAAACTCACAGTAGTATTGCATGGTCAGATGGTGGATATATTATTCTAGGTTTAGCAGACCGCTAGCCGATCTACACTGTAATTTGTATGACCAATTGCTTGGCCAGTGCCTTAAAGTGGAGTGCAGTGTACTTTATCCGACTTACACTTAATGCGGTAAGTCTCCACAAAGCAATACACTTATAGTACAGTCAACTTTACTGTAAGTAAAGTTGGCTTACTACAATGCATGTAATATTATTCCAACACTAGCGGCTTTTTAGTTTGTACACGCATGCCAGTGTAACTAACCAATCTTATCTGATTAGCACTAAACAGCAGCCTCATACCCCCTGTTAATTCCAATTAATTTCCATACTACATTACACCCAATTGCATACAAATTAACACCATTTGGCATCAATTGCTCCACCGCTCCGAGGTCCGAGTTTATAGACTCCTACAAAAAGTTCTTTCTTCATAGCCTTTTGCAAGCCTCCACTTCAACTGTACCACTTAAATAGATTACCATTGCAACCTTTACTTCTCTAACAGTCTTCCAATTTACTATCACATAATTTGGTTTTTCGGGTGACCGGTTAACGTAGCCCTCGATACGTATGATTAGCTTATTACTATCTACAAACCTTTTCAAGGCTTTATTTAACGTGGTCTTTGTTATAGTATCTGTAGGATTATCTTTGCCATCGATCCATCGGAACTCCTTAATCTCCCCCCCTTTGTAGGCTTCTCGAAATGCTATTACGTCGATTATCAAGCGCTTTTCACTAGTGGTTTCAAGCTTTAAAAAGTATTCGAAAAGGCTCTTTAAGTTGGTATAAATTACTATCGAGATGGAAGAAATTCGTAGCTACTTAGTAATGTGGTTAAAGGTCTCGCGTAGTGTTATATTTACGTTAAAGCCTTTTATTATTCCGTAAACCTTCGAAGCTAATACGCTTCATATAATCCTTTTATATTAGACGAAAGTTTAGTAAATTAGGTTACTAATAATGTTTAATTAATCTTTTCGCCTATCTTTGTTAACGAAGTTCATTAAAAAACCTATCTGTAAAGATAAATCGGTATTATTTTTAAAGAACCCATTTGTAAACATTATTAGCTTGACCTTTGAAAGGTTAATTAATACCATATTAATGCTATGGTTCAAATTCTGCATTTACTACTTCAACTTTTTATTCAATCGATGAAAGTTTTCATTTATCAATATTTATATTTATACCGTAATAAATAAATCGTATTAGGTTTTGGGTTAACATAAGGTAATATTATAGTTACCCCATATATATTATTTTAAGTACCGTTAAACTCTAGCCTTATTATTTTTGTCGATTATAGTAAAAATAGCGTTCTAACTCTTTTAGAGAAAGTTAAGGCCTGTATTAATATTTAGCGTACGGATTAACGATCTATTAAAGTCGAATTGTGTGTTTTCCGTTAACATCGTCACCAACTTAGAATTTCAAAACTTAAAGTCCTTAATCACCTGTTATTTTAATATTATAAAGCCAACAGTTTTAACGAAAAGGATATCATTAGTTTACATACCTATTACACTAAAGTCTTTTTTTGTATAACCAGTAAATACGGATCGTATATTCAAGACTTTATCGTTAATCGTAATTTAAAGTACGATTAATAGGTTATAAAAAAGTAAACGACTACTTTAGCTAATCCGTATAATAAATTAATATAACGTATTACCATACCTAAAAGATATATAATATAAAGTTCTTATAACAACTCCAATAATATAATCCGCTGTAAATCCGTTGCTAATTATATATAAGCTTACGTAATATCATGGCTATTAAGTGTAAACTTACTTTTAGTTTTAACTAATAAACTTGTTATTAAGGTAACTACTAAACGTTAGTTAATTTTTAAATCGTTAGAAACTACGTAAAGATCTAGTTTTTACTTTTATCGCTGTATCCTTAAACGATTAGTCGTAACTTTTCGTACAGCTACCCCATAGTTTTACCCTTAACCTCATGGATAATCCTCGATTTAAAAATCGTAACGTTTAAGTTTTAAAGGTTAAAATCGGTTTTCGGTACGAATTATATAATTCCTCGAGTTAATAAACCGTTAATCTCGACCTTATCAATTTTTTTAAAAAGGTTTACCGAAAGTTTTAATAATCCCTTATACCTTAAGTATTAATACCAAGTCTCCGTTATCTTTTTTCCCCTAATTACCTAAGCAGTATTATAAATGCAGTCCGGTATATATTTATTCTTTTTAATATTCCTCTTTTTCGGCGGTTGTTCGCGTCGGCGGCGTTTTATTATCTTATCAATAACAGATGAAAAAGGTTCGTATTAACTCGGTTGCTTAACTAAAGGGTTTTTATCGTCGATAAATCTAATATAAGGCTTAACCTAAGTAATTGTAAAAGGTATGGGGCCGTTAACAGTTTTCACAACCACTTTAAAGTTTACGATATTCAATATCTTATACGGACCCTCCTATTTACCTACCTCCCATTATACGAGGACTTCACTTTACAATAACAAAGCAAACACGTCGATTATCATAATCCCGTTTCTGGTATTAAGGGCGTTATTAACTTAACGGCGTACCGATTTTTTTCGCAGTTCCTTTTAGGCTTTGTTATAAGCTGTAATACGTTTCTAAATACTTGCCGAAGGTGGAGATTCACTCGTTAAACATAGGTACGCTCCAAATACTAAGAGCGTTAACACTAAGCCGTTAGATCTTACAGTATTATTGAAGCCTTTTACTATTATTTATAAAAGTGTCTACGGATCTGTAAAACTTTTAATCTTTAATGTAAGGATATTATATATTTGGCAAAGTAAGGTGTATACTCTTTTAACCTTTCCAATACTCTAGTAGGCTTTTATAGGTACCTATTTACATTGGATACCCATTATTTTAGCATTTTCCTAAAACTCCGCCGCCGTATAAAGTTGGTACCGACATCGTAAACGACGACATTAGGTGGACCCAGGTACGTATCAATCCATAATATCCTTAACTTTTCACACGTATCCTTTACCGAAAAAGACTTCAAAAACTTAACTCCGCGAAAAAAGTTTACGAAGTTAAAGACGTAAAAAACAGGCTTATTATCTAAGTAAAATACATTAATAAAAATCTCGTAATAAAAATCCTTATCGTTTTTTAATATAAACTCAAATCTTCGGGGAGCTTAGGAATATATTTAATAGTAGTAATAAAGTCTTTTCATTGCTTTGAGGGTAAAGTACTTCATATCGTTATGCCTTGGGAACTTTAGAACTTTATATAGTTTGTTAACAGCCAGGTGGTTAGAGCGCCAGTGTAATTAATGTATCTCTGGCTTCGTTAGATTTAATATCATTGCTTTTGGACCTTAAAGACAAAACTATAAATATTTCTACTTGAAAACGAGTAAAAACCTCTAGCTATTTTTAATCATTTCGTTTACATGAACGTTAACGTTAACGTTAACGCTGAAAGTCTTTATATATTTTAAACAAAGTAAAAAAGGGGTAGTGGATTTAAGGATGTAAAATGTAATCTTTCCTATAACAATTTAAACTACTATTATTCCTAATAACGATAGTTGTTTACCTAGGCTAAAGTTAACTTTGAACTTATTAATATAGTAACGATTTATCTCAGTCGCTATAGTACTTTCCCTCTGCAATACCACATACTACGAATATCCTCCTGCTAAGTACTTCGCTGCTCCAGTATTTGACATAATACCCTAAAACGTGTAATCCACGTAACGATCATGGAAATTCAAGGTGTGTAAGGGGTTAAGGGTATAATTAGGGTAAAAGTAAGGGTTTTTACCACTTAAACGATATAGGAAGGTATATTCGGCTAGTTACTGGACCGCCATGCCAAAAGTAATGTTTTCGTGCTATTCAATTTTTTTAAAAAGCGTTAGCGACGTTAATTAGCTTATCGCCTTTAGCATTTGCAACTTAATTCAAATAATCTTATTCCGAAATAGTAGGGTACTAAACGCAATACGTTACTTTTTTGTCATTACGTTCAGCGGAGAGGTAACGAGTTTACTAATAATTAACCTTACCACAAATCCAATATCTTTTGCTATTATCACAATAATATTGTTTACGATTAATAGGTTCATCTAAATCTTATTAACCTTAACGTAAATGTTATTTTTAATCTAGAGCTGAGGTTAATAAGCCTAACTTTAGGCGTTATAGGCGTCCGTATTTACGGTCGATATAATTAACTACCGTAAGGTTTTCCTCATTCACGTTAAGGAAGTTGCCGGCTTGGAAATATTTACCGAACAAGTTTGGTATACGTACTAATACGGTGGTAAAAGAAAAACGTAATTAGTTTAAAAAGCCTTTACATGTAGTATCTAAACTTTATAAGGCGTATTTAAACTTACTAATTCCCGTAACAGCTACCCGTACCTGTTTGCGAAGTATGGCTTCGCCAGCGTAGGCCTTCTCCATTACCTTTTGATATATCATTAGTTTATCAAGCATTTAATTAAAAACATCCATTAGAAATTACTTTTTTTTTTTTTTTTACTTTCCTTATAGTTTACCATGTAGTAACCTAATTTTTATAATATTACGTAAGGTAGATATCGTATTCGAAATAGCTTTTTATGTTATCATACATCTCGCGAAGCGTTGTGATTCTCGTTAGGAAGGTTAAGTAGTAATCTTTGGCGTAACTTATAAGGATTTCAGGAAATAGTAAGTGAAAACCAAAAGATAGGAATTCTATTTACTTATAAATATTCAAGAAAGATATTATCTTGATTTGGAAAAGGTTATAAGTCTTTCCGTTATACTTCTATATATCATCCCAAATATTAGAGAAATCCGTTATTAATTTGTAGTTAATATTAACTATTTTAATAGGTTGTGAAAAAAGGTTGTGATAGTCATTCCAAGCTTAATTAGTGTTTTTTGGCGGTTTAAATTTTAAAAGTTCCGAGTCCCAGTATTAAGGGTAATTACCAGTTGCTTGGATCGAAGGGTAAAGTCTTATAATAAGACCTATAGTCGGCTTTCGTACGTAAATAAGTTTAAAGGGAAAAAGTTTTTAAAGGTTATGGCGATGTAATTACTAAAGAACGATGGGTATTTAAAGGTCTTGGAAGGTTTGACGATTTTGTTTAATTAACTAATATAAAACGTTAACATCAATACTTTTAGCCGCGTTAATAGCCCTTACTTAGCGTGCTCTTCCGCCGCCGAAGGTATACTCCTCGCTATCACGTAGTAATACTAAATCTCCGAATAGATTAACAAGTGCCTTATATTTAACGCATAAAAAGGCTTAAATTAGCTAAGGGTAAAAAGGAGGTTTTTTAAATCGTGTGTAAGGGAATTAAGGTTTATTAATCCCCTTTCCTTTACGTCGTAGGTTTTAAGAGCATTTTTTAAACTAGGCCAAGTTAAATAAAGTTTTTGCCAACTTTGTAATGATTTTATTTGGCACGTAAATTCCTCAGCGTTCAATTTTTTTCCTTTAAATTAAACTTAACAGCTTTCTAAATCTTCTTTTACATATTAATAGTCTAGTTGTCGAAGAATTCATGATATTTATGGAAGGTACAACTACCGCAGTTACGTTTTTCGCTGCCGTCTTGGTTAATGATGTAGTGGCCGATAAAGTTGGTGAGATATCTTTCGTAAGTTCTTGTTAACATCTTCTCCTTAGAGTTTACTGTTGTAGTGCTTGACAAAGACAGGTCCGAGTGTTTTAAGTACTTCTTTCCTCTCGGAGTCGGTAATAGCTTTAATTGAGCGCTGGCGGTAGAAATTTTGAGGTTTTGGCTTATGTAGGACGTGTAGGCATGTAGGGTGAGAAGCTTAGTAATCTTTGGCCGTAGGGACTTGGTGTTTTGGCGTGAAGTCGCGTGGGAACTTGGCGACTTAGCGGCTTAGCATGAGGTCGCACGACGTAGCTTTCTCGGCGTGATTTAGTGTTTCGTTTAAAGCAGAAAACTTAACGATTGAAGTGGCATAGGGAGTGAAAAGAGTAAAGTAAGGGCAAAGGTTTGGTGTGGAAGGTAAGGTCGAAGGTTGTTGTTAGTAGTAAATGGCGAAGGTTGTTTGTTATAGGCCGTGTAACTTAGTTGTTTTTGCAGTAATAACACCCGCAGTAATACTGACATAGTCGTTTGCCAACTTGTCATTTGAGACTTTTAGCGGTCAATCTTAACGATTTTCAAGAAGGATCAATAAAGATTGCTTGGTGTTTTTTAAGTAGCGATACCATCGCCTATTTCTAGGTTGCCATTATTGTAAAGGGACTAAGGTCGGAGCTATCGCTCAAGGTGGTCGGATTCTATATATAAACCTCGATGAAGAGGAAGAATAAGTCTCTGCTAGGGAGCAGCTATGGAGCTAAGAAGGTACAACCCTCTCCCCAGTCATGTGACGTGTCCTTAAGCGACTATTTCCCTGCTTTGGAGCATCGCAGGAGGGTGTAAAACTACTAGGGTTGGATCCCTAGTAATACTAGCCAGGAACTAGCCTGTAACATTACCCTTAAAGACACCCTTGTCGTTTCTTCCCTCGTTTTTTTTATTGTATAATGTTGTGGTACAAGACACCGTAAGTATAAAGAAGGTACGCGCGCCTTTAAAAATAACATGATTCCGTATGGAAGGTATAAGGCCAACGTTACGTGAAAGGTGTTTTAGCGCCCCTACTTTCTATAAATAATCCCTAGAGTCCTAATTACAAAATATAAAACTTCCTTCTTTTCTTAACCTTCAACTTTTCCGTATAACATTAGTACTTACAGTTCCTAATACAATACTTATTTGTTTTATAATCGTAGTACTCTTTACGACTTTACTAATAACATTACGACAAATTCTTAATTTTCCGTCGGGACAAACAAAGCTATTAAAGATATTGGTGATATATTTTAAAGATGTTTAGTCCCTATTAACGAACATAAAGTTCCTTACCTTAAGAGTTATTAACATGTACCCAAATGGGACTCCAAAACAAATATATTTTGAATAAGTTTATAAAATAGCATATAATCTGAGAAATTTATGCCAAAAAACTAAGGGTACATGGTTTTAATAGTTATGAGTAAGTTACCAAAAAATAGCTAAATACTAGAGCTTGGTGCCGTTTTCATTCCATTAGAGTTACTGGTCGTAGTTCCGGTTATACATATACTTCATTAGATTTAAACTTTAATATGAATAAGGTTATTAAGTAATTGTCGAAAACGAATTTGACGTTCGATTTTTAAGATCGAGGTAAGTTCACGTATTATAAGCCGCTCTTTGGGTGCTAACGAGCGGTTAAAAAGCGTGTAAACTTAGGTAATCGACGCTAAAAAAGCCATAAAAGTTCTTTGCGTTACGTAACGTAAGGTTAATACCCGAGGCGGGGGGAGGGGTTTATCCTTACTATTTTCGTACAGTTTGAGGGCTTACAGGCCGTATAATTAATAAACTAAAAACGAAATGTTTAGGTAAATTTTTTATAAGTAGATAAAAACGTGAAAAGGCGCGGTTAACGAATAGCTAGAAAACATTGTAAAAATAACGTAAAAACTTGTTAAGGTTTCGGAACGTATTAATATTAAGCTAGGTTGTATAAATATTAAATTAGGCTAACTTATTAATATAGGTAAGAAAATTTTAAGTAAGGATTTGGATTAGAATTTCGAGGATATGTTTAAGTAAAGCCCGATTATAGTCGTGCATTTTCGTTTTTTTTTTAATATTAATACGTTTATTTGGTATCGTTTACTAACGGTTTATACATGATTCTTTTTGGTAAAGTAAAGTGTAAAATTATACCCGTTTGCGGGTTAGGCGTAAAGACTTATCGTTATATTTAATTGGTCTATAACTCGATTTGAAGGTATCGAATATTACGGTATTATAAAAGTTTAAAAGCGGCTTTTACGTTAAATATATATAACCTACCCATTTAACCAAAACCTTCCGTTTCAGTTAATTATAAAGTTGGGTACGTTCGATTTAGGGTTTGTTATGGGCCAGTAATATACTTTCGACTTGGTATTTAGATTTCGCCTTACTATCTTCGTTTTTAACAATTATAGCTTGCGATTAAAAGTTTCGAATTTATTAGCTCAAAGGTGAATTCGAAGCGACTCGTACGAATTAATTTACACAAAATTGAAGATACTTTTCGCTCGGTATATTAAGTTTAATAAAGTGAGAGTCGATTATACGTATTACTTGATACTTATTGTAAATTTTAATGAACTTTTTGGAGAATTTGTTCGACTTGTAATTTTTAAGGAGTAATTAAACGTCGTCGTCGACTCGAAAACGTTTTAAGGGGGAATTCCGTTTATTAGTGGTTTCTTTTATACATTATTACATAGCCGTCATTATGGTTTATACGAATTTCATAACTTTGCAAATCCATGAAATAAAAAAATTAATCTTTACGTAAAATGTTGTCGTCGAAAACAAAAAATATTATACCGGTTATATAAAATTAACGTAATAACTATAAGTTATAAAAACTGTGTTAATATCGATGGTCGTTGTATTCTTATTATTCAATATTAATCAATAACCGAGTAATGAAGAACTTTAGTCGAGTTATATATAAACGACAAATAAACATAAATATATAAAGACCTCTTAATTTATATGTTCTGTTACGCTGTTAGTTTCGGGGTAAAAAGCGATATTTAGGCGTTGTTTCACTCTAGTTAAGTTGTAAAAGTGTTTTTAAAACCCATTAGTCTAATTCGAATTACAGTCGTTAATGAAAGTATACAAAAAACTATAAAACCGCTAATAATAATTGAGAAACCGCTTTATATTAATTTTAACGTTTATAGTAGTTATAAACTCAAGTGTAATAACTTTACTTAAGTGGTTCGTAATAACTATAAGGTAACGTGCGTCACCTTCGTATTACTAAGGTAAATTAATTATAAAATCGACAAAAAGCTTGTTTTCAAGTCATTCGGAAACCGAAAAAGGTTTGAGGAGTCTTTTTTGAAAGTGTTTCTAATAGTTTATACAGTTATAAATGTCGCAGTTACGGAAAAATCAGCGGACCGTAGGATGTAAATTTAGTTAAAAATACGTTTTGGAAAGGAAGATAAAAATAATGGCGTCACGGCTTGGGCGGCCGGTAAGGAGCAAATCGTAAGTAGCTTAAATTAACGCGGTAATAAGCAGTTTGTAAATTGGTATCTAAATACGATTGCGAAACTTCAAAACTTTATCATTGTTTAGTAAATATTTTGAAATTAAAACTTTTAACGTACGGTTGTCGTTGTCACGAATATCCGTTACAAAGTGTTGGTCTTTTATAGGTACCGTACATACCAGGCGGGATTAGGTAGTGTCGCGTATAATAACGGTATTTTAATAACTTTAAAGGTCGACGTTGGTAAAAGATTTGCGGTCTTTTGAAATTAATTCGCCGGTGACAGTTAACTGGGAAACGTACGTATGCGGAAATAATTCGAAAACAGACTATTCGGGATATAATAACTGGAGTTTTCGGCCTAGGTAACGTAAGTTTAAAAAGACTTTAGGAATATCCTAGTTTCGTCGTAATAATACGTCAAGTTGCGCGTAATTCGTTACTTTATTATATATTAATCGAAAACAAAATTGCGAAAGAATTTTAAATTAGCGGACTTATCGTTCGAAAAGCCGTCGTATCATTATAAAGTATTCCAAGTTTTTGTGGTCTGTTAAAATATTAAACGGGCGCACCGTAACTTAAAACTCGGTGTTTTATACTTTTAAATAGTTTATAATCCCGAATAGCTTTTTGTCGTGGATTTCGTAGTTGTATTTGGCGGGAAATAAGCGATGGGAGTAATACGTTATTGGGCGTAGGTTTCCGTGGTCGTTACGTTAAAGAAGGTAACCTTTTAAAGCCTAATTAAAATAATTGACTTCGAAAAAGGTATTGTGGTTGGGATCCTATTAAACGAGTACGGGTTCGAAAAGAAAATTAAACTTAAGCCATTCGAAAGTAACTTTTTTTTTAAGTTTTTAATGAAATAAAGTACATTTATAAGTTAGCTGTAATAATAGTTCGAGAATCGTCGAGTAATCATGGATAAAATAATGATAAAAATTTGTAAATTTAAAAAAGTCCCGTACTACTAAAACCGTCGTAAAAGCCGCTTATTTCCGGATAACGCGTAGTTTCTCTAGGTTTATACGGACGCCGACGTTAACTTCGATAACAAATGCTAAGTCTTTAGTCCTTTAAACACCGAACTCGTACTTGGAGATATTTAGATTAAGTTTTACGGTATTTAATACGTTAAACATTTGCTTAATTTTAACTATATAGTTGTTAAAGGTATCGTTGAAGTAAACAAAAACGTCGTCGAGGTAAACGAAATGAAAAATATAGCAAGAATGGCGTAACGAATTATTAATATACCGTTAAAAGGTAATGTGGGCGTTAAAAAAAACGAAAAAGTAATAAACCATTAAAAAAATCCGAAACGTATATGAAATGAAGTTTTCCATTTATGTTTCTCCTTCATATAAAGCTTATGAAAAGCAGTTTTAATATTTAAATTAGTAAATTACATAACTTGCGAAATGTTTACAAATTTTTTTTCACGAAAGGAAACGAGTAACGATCTATTTTCGTAATAATATTAAACTGGAGATAATCGATACAAAATCGTTACTCTTTTTTGGGTTTCTTAACAAAAAGAACTAAAGCGCCCGTTTAAAAGCTATTTATTCGAATATAACTTTAATTAAGTAATTAAGTTAACGTCTTACGTAATACGAGGAATTCCTTACACGAAATACCGTATGAAAGACCCTACGATACTTTTAAAAGTTAACCCTAGTTATTGGTACGAAAGGCGATTTCGTAATCCGCTTTAATATGGTAAAGGGTTAGATTATTTCCGAGGGCTTTATCGAATAAGGGTGTGAATTTCCTAAGATAAATTAAACGTTTATTGTAAACGAAAATAAGTGAATTCAGAGAAAATACTTTATTAATATTTTCGAGAAAAACGACGGCGAGTTACGTGGTGACGGTTGGGTTTTTATGGGCTTATGGTATAATATCGTAAAATATAATAACGTTAATTCTTTTCGGTATTTTCTAAACGGTAGTAAACCCTTATTCTTAAACGTGGTGGTTACCATCTCATTGTAAAAATAACAGATATTTTGTAACGTCGTAAGTAATTTATTGATATTTTATTTAAGATTTATTTAAAATAAAGTCGTATTATTGAAAAGGGATAACATAAACCTATATCTGGTAATAGTATTTGTCGAAACCATCGTTCAAAAAGCTTATAAAGAAAATGAATCGTAAGGGAAAACTGGGCGTATAAATCGTAATTTTATCAAGTTATCGTAAGGGGATAAAAAACGCGATAACTTTACACGGTGAATAAGTTATTCATTCGCGACGTTACAATATTTATGACCCTTGTTAATTAAAGAAGAAATCAAACGAGTAAGATTATAAAGTAAATTTATTATAAACGGAATGTTGTTTCAATATTAAGGTAAAGCCGTTAAGTTAAATTGAAGTTTTATTAATTCCCATACGAAAGTATTTATAAAAGCTACGTTTTTTTTCTCCTTAAGGTCGATAAGTTCTTAGACCGAAGTAACATAAACTTTTATAACGGCTTCATTGTTAAAATAGTTTAAACGTTATACCGTATCCCATAAGTAAGTACGAATCCTATAGCTATTCCCGTCGTAACGTAAATATAACCGGAGATCTTTACGACGGGAAATTCCCTCGTAGTTAACCTAAACAAAGCGCCGTTTAGGAGCGGCTCGAAAATCGTTTACGTTAGTTATTATAATATCGCTCTAACCATTTCGAATGGGCGTATTATCGCTATTATTCCTACCGTGGAAGGCGTCTCCGGAAACGATAGTACTAGTACCATTGTAACGAGTACGGAAATTGTAAAGTCGCCCGTCGATAAGTTAAACGCGAGCAACTCATTTATTATATTTTACCGGTATATCGAAGGGTAATAATGTATTAATAAGTGTATTATTAATAATTTCCTTTAAAATAACGAATTTAGCGGTGAATTCCCAAGTTATATTGCCGGCTTTTACGAATAAAGCTTTCCAAACGTTAAAGAAAACGTAAAATCGTTTATAAGCTTTTTATTTTATATTAGTAAGCCGAGTAATAGTTATTTTAACCGCGTTAAAGTAGTAGTAGTAGGCGTAAAATATAGTTATAAAGACGTCGGGGTCGTTAATATTACAGTCGTTTTCGCGGATATAATAACTTTTTATAACGTTTTTCGCAAAGACTTTTAGTTGTTAAAAGATAACGTAAAAGTAATTTTTCATAACGATAAATTTCAGGTTTAGACATAATCTACGTATTATCATAACCTTTTGTACCAGAAATCATGAATTATTACAGGAAAACTTAACCGGTAGTCAAAAAGTTTTTGTTTAAGTCGGTAACGTCTGTTAAAAAGAGCGTTAATATCGTAGTTGAAATTAAAAAACTCGTTGTTATTTAGAAAGCTAATGCGGTCCCTAATAAGGAACGGTATAATAACGGCGTCGTTCGTGACATACGTAAGGGGAACCTTTTAAGGGGGGATTTCATCTGAAAACATGGGCGTACCAGTAGCTTCGAGCTATCATATTATGTTCGTCAAAGGGTTTAACGTGTTAGTATTTCGTTATTTTAAATATAAAATGTACTTTCGAGCGGTTTATTCTCACTCGATAATTTTTACATGTAAGGCGTCGGTAAATCGTTCGTATTAAGTCGTAAAGTAATCGTACTAAGCCGCTAAAGCGCTTTGGAACTACTCCTTAACGCGAGTGTTAAGGAATTACTTTAGGGCTTGGTGGTTTAGATTTGGTAGGTCGAAGGATAAAGACATAGCCCTTAGGTTATAGCCGCTAAAGAACAGTTGAGACATCATCGGGAAAAGGATCGAGGTTTATATATAAAGGGACCAAGGCCGGAGCTGTCGCTTAAGGTAGTCGGATTCTGTCTATAAACCTAGATAAAGAAGAAGAAGTCCCTGTTAGGGAGCGACTATGGAGCTAAGATGGTACAGCCCTCTTTTCAGTCATGTGACGTGTCCTCAAGTAGCTCTTTCCCTGCTATAGAGTATTAAAGGAGCGTGTAGAACTACTAGGGTTGGATTTCTGGTACTACTAGCTAGGCACTAGCCTGTAACAGTTAGGGACTAATACAACTCAAGAAGTTAGTAGCATGGAGGATTGATGTGTATAATAAGCATGATTTATACTAGGGAAATAGCTACCCGCAGTCATAGGAGGAATGCTTGGAAGGAAAAGGGGTACTTGCAGAGATTAGCCGAATTAGAAACAACAATGAAAATACACTTCTCTACCCCTCTAAATACCCCCCCCCCCTCACACCATAATCCCAATTACACTGTAATTATCTGGTGACCTACACAGAATTCGTTTACTCTGCACCCATTCTGATTCGCAGTCAGAATCATAAACGACGAGTATGAAACGAGAACTAAACGAGAACGAGACGAGTACGAGACGAGAACGAGACGAGTATGGGACAAAAACGAGACGAGTAAGAAACGGAAACGAACAAGTACGAAAATGAAAACGAAACCCGTACAAACTTTACAGTAAACTCAGGCTGGCTATACGAAACTAAGGAGGTTAAAAAATAGGAAAAAGATAGATTATCCAGATATGTAAAATTTATTCAATAATTACGACTATTGAACGCTTATATTATATTAAAAGATTTTATTATTTCGAAAGTAAAACGATATTATCGAAATAAAATAATTACCATAAAATCAGCTACTATATATATTATACCTTGTAAGATAAGTTTTACACGAATATTCGCTGACTAATCCAGCAAAAGTGTAAACAACTACATTGAAGACGTGGAGATTACGGCGGAAACATAATTTTAAAATGAGACTTTTGTTGAAAAGATTTGTAAAAGTTATTTTAAAGCGGGGTTCATGGAAACGGCGGCTAAATGGTATTGTAATATAGCAGAAAAGGAGAAATAATAGTGAAAGGATTTTAAAGCACTTTTTAAAACTCGTTTTAAGTTTCGTTCGATCATAATAAGTAATGGAGTAACAGTTAACGTAAACTCGTTCGGAAAGCATACCTTTGAAACGTTAGTTAAATACGTAAAAAAGGTAGATAAACTTATCATAAAATGCCTTTATAAATTATAAAAGGAAATGAAAAACAGGTTTTTGATATACCTTATAGATAATGGTTGAAATAGTGATATGATGTTATAAACCAAAGTTACAAATCGTTTGGTTTTCAAAAACCTTATGAACTAAAACGTAATGTATAAAGATAAGATTACGTACGATGTTATGCAAAAAATATTGATCATGGTAACTATAGTTTTTAGATATAATAACAACCTTTTGTTTCATAATACGAAAAATATAAATATATCCAAAAATACCTAATAGAAAAAGTACTTGCCAAGACGATTATAAGACTAATGTAGGAATAGATAGGTAGAATAACGCCTGAGGATAACAAGGGAAATACTCCTCATAACTTGTAAAATACTCGTGAATATTACAATTTATATTAACCTATTTTTAATCTTTTTTACAAGCGACGATGACAAACTCGCGAAACTTATACTAAATAAGAAATAAAATGGGTAATGGTTAATAATAACAATAACGATAGTAATAATAACACTATACGTAAAATAACGTAAATATACTTTAACTACGGTAATATACCCAAACTATACCAAAGGTTTTACGATTGTCCCTACTCCTGGCAACTATAAGTAAAAACGTGTTAAATATGAAATTTGGCATTAAAGGGGCGAGTAATCCCCGAGAAGTTGAAAATGGAAAACGAGATAAACGAAAATATATACGAATTATTATTTTTAGCATTAATAAATCGAACCAAATATCAGGAATTTTAACCTACATTTAATATTAATCCTTTATATTTGGCAGACTTCGACGTAGAGGGAGTTAACGTGTGGTACTTATAGATCAAACCGGATGAACGTTAATATACTCGAAAGAATAAAGGAAAAGGTAGAAAAGTTAAAGATATTACCCTTTTAATAACCGCTGAACGTCGTAATATTCGAACTACGAGGTATATAAACCTATACGTTCGAATTAAAGACGAGGATGGAGGTTTATTTAATATTAGTACGAAACTAAACTCCTCTTATCCTCGAACGTTACAATCTTAAATCCTTTCGTCGATAACTTAAACCGATAGAGAACGGTTTCGCGAAAGACTCTATTAGTTTCGCATTACTGTGTAAAAAAAGTACGAAACGAATACCGCGAAAAAGAAAAAGGATATCGTGTTTATCCGAGCATTTTTTAGGTCATCCGGAAAAACGATTAAACTTAATAAACACTTTACAAAAAATGTACCTTAAAATCATTTTCGTATAACTGTTTGACTGTAATCCTATATTATGTAAATAAATAGCGAGTATATGTAGCTTCGATACCGTTCGACGAGTGAAAACAGGGAGAAAAACCGTAAAGAAGAAACGAAAAAGTATAACATTTATATATTCGGCGGTAAGCATAGCTATAAAATATCGTGCCAGACCACGCATTATAAAAACCCAACTCGAGTACATTTAAGGTAATACTTATAATATTTATATTAATAGGTTCCTGGTAAACTACGGTTTTCTAGTTAAACTCGTTACGCGAGATACGATAACTTGTATAGTAATTATCGTTTAAATAGCCGATTTGCTAATATCTTTTACGATAACTAACGGAAGTAGTATGATATTAATAATCTATATATTCTTTCTTCTCATCGTTAATGGTATGATCTTCTTAATTTATATATTTATTATAACCAACTATTTATTATATTACTTATTAGTAAATCGTAATTAGCTCGTTAGTTACTTATTCGTTAATGATTATATTAGGATTTTTTTTACACTTATAGGCGAAGGCGGATATTTAGTTGTCATACCTGTAAAACGACGTGTAAAACCGTTGCCTTTTAATATTCAACCAGCTTATATAAACCATCTTTTAAACAAAAACCAACACTCTTCGGATAAGTTTATTACGAGTACTAAGTAAAAGACGACAAAATTAAATTTAGAAGACAAAAATAACAGCGACAAGGACGAGTGTAATGATAACACTAAATACTCGTGAGTATATAGGAGGTATCAGAGGGTTTATGTTATTAAGAAGGTAGCAGAGGTGCTAAGTGAACAATATCGCAACCGTGCAAGTAATAATCTAAAGCCGTGAGGCTATTTGGAATATACTGAGACTGAATACTTAGATTGACAACTGAAGAGCTATGAAGAAAATACTATCTATGTGGTGATGGCCGTATCCTTATATCCTATGGCCTTCATATCATCTTCAGTGCTGAGGCTCACCGGTGCTCACTGAGGCTCACCGGTACTCACTGAGGCTCACCGGTACTCACTGAGGCTCACCGGTGCTCACTGAGGCTCACCGGTGCTCAGTGAGGCTCACCGGTAGCTCAGTTGCATGCTGGCCTGTTTTCTGACCCGCCAACGTGCTTGGGTCATAACAACGAGAACTAGGCCTTAAACAAAAAAGATGTAAAATACTTGCTAAAACCAAACGAGCTTTTAGATTTTGCGGGATATACGTAGCAGTAAGGAAAACTCCTAAACTAAGGCCGGCTTTACACCTGGGAAAGGCCATTTGACAACCGAAAACCCTGGGAAATACTAGTACTAAGAAATAAGTATGTTTTGGAGAAATTTTAATTATACTAGAAATATATAAAAACGAAAAGAGAAATTACGAAGGCGAGAAAAATAAGTGTAAGGACGAAGTGAGGATGTTAATAATAATTGTAAAGCGAATGAGAAAAAAATCGAGAAAAGTTATTACGTTTGACGAGGTAAAAGAATTACTTATTGAAAAACACCTTGATATTGTTGACTATTTGTTACGCTTGCTTATTTCGCGTATTTAGATCTAACGTATAGAAGAAAAAATAAAACTTTTTAATTGTTTCGCGTCACTACCGTCGCCTGTTAAACATTTAATCTTTAATTATAATAGAAAAACAAATTCGGGATTGGACGGATTAAACAACGATATTTTGGTATTATAGGCTTTAAGTAATAAAAAAAACAAAAAGGAATTTTTAAACATTCCGGCTTATAAATATCAACGATGGTAAAGAGAAATGAGGGAAAATAAAAAAAACTTGAAAAAGTCTTACCTGTCATATAGCAAGATAAAACGAATAACGATAACGAAAAACAATAAATTCGAGAGAAATATTAGACGTTGATCTAGATAAAAGGAATTGGATGACGTATTACAAAATGTTATTAAAAGATGGTTTAAGGTTTTTGGTATCGATACTGGAAATATAAGCAAAATAAATAAGGCGAACGAATTCGCTAACGAGAAACACTTATAACTTTATGAAAAAAAAAAAAAAAGAAGGATTGGAATTGGCTAAGAGGTTGGTATACTCCTAAATAGATACGTTTACTTTTAGATTAAGAGACGTACGAATAATTAA
The DNA here is from genome assembly GCA_038502455.1 of Anisogramma anomala. NCBI lineage: Eukaryota > Fungi > Ascomycota > Sordariomycetes > Diaporthales > Gnomoniaceae > Anisogramma > Anisogramma anomala. Next base: position 1,388,807 of record JASMMZ010000012.1, on the reverse strand, counting down.
TCTTGCTTCTTATTCGATCGAACTCGAACTAAATAGTAGATTGTTTCGACTAAAATAACCAAAATACTTATAATATAAGGTTGTATTCGTACAAAGGTTTTATCTAGCTATAAAAGCAGCTGGATTTTCTATACCAGGTTAATTTAAATAGGGTAAATATTTACAATAAATACTAAAGAAAAACAACGAATACCGATTCGTTTACAACTATATTCTAATTAACAGTTATACAATTGAACTATAATAGCTGATACACTTACGAAACAAAGTATTTAATACTTTTCCAAGGTAACCATAACTTCTTTTTTCAAGGTAACGTAACGAATGAATATTAGTAAATTCCTATTACTTCAGGTTATAAGTATAAAACGGTATTTATTACATCGAATATGTAATATTTCATACTTAAAATACCTTGAGGAATAATAGGAAGTGGATATAACTATTATATATTTGGCGATATTACCTTTGGTAAATAACTATTACTAAATAACGAAAATGATAAAAATGATATGAGAATTGACGAAAATATCACGAGGTGGAACCGAAAGAACGCTAAAATCAGTGAACTAGCATTACCCTTGTTAATAATATATAACTACACCTGTATAACGGCTTTCTACGTATATATTAACGACCTTAACGCCTTATTACATAGATTTGACGTAATATTTAATTTCCTTTAGTATCAATATTTTTCTCGTTTTGAAATCGGGAAAATTAGCCTTACTTTTTACAAAACTATTTCATTCGGAAGCTATATTTACTCGTTGGAATTCGAATTATTATGGGGTCGAGTTCGGCCGTTTGAAAAACATCGGAAAAGATTCGAGATGTAGGCGAAACCTGAGAATCACCCTACTACGTTAAAGAAATTAAACGAGTTCCCTTACCTTATACTATACGTCATGAAGTACATACCTCAAGAAACATCGTGGACGATAATCCTGAAAATATTCTATATAAAAAAGGTACCAAAAATAACCTCAATAAATAAAGTCTTAAAACAGATGTAATAGGTTCCTAAAAATTTAAATGAAAAAAGGAACACGTTAAGGCTTTCGTTATCATATGCTTGGATATCTAATAAAACGTTGATATAATACCAGATCTCTCGCTTTGATATCACTTCGTAAAAAATACGTTAAATAATAGAATCAATAATGTCGTTTTTCAACTAAAGAGATTACCGACATGCATTAAGGTTGTCGACAAGTTAATGTTTTATATAAAAAAATTTGCTTTCTTTTCCGGAAAATTGAACAATACCGAAACAAGGTATAACATTGGTAAAAAAGAAACGTTAATTATGGTGAAACGCCTAAAAAAAGCCAGGCCATAGGTAATTAAATCGTTTTTTCAGACAATAATATATATCGACTACGTCAACCTAATTTTATCGTGAACGAGTCCGAAAATACCCATATGGAAAATCGTGTAATGGATAGATATCCTGGGAATATTTAACGTAGAAATCGTATATCGTGCTGATATAAATACAATTATTAAAATCGAGAACAGGACTTTGATATTATTGGGACCAATTATAAAACTTTTAAAGTTAGATATAAGAGAATTACCATAATCAGTGTGAAAATTCTTACTCGTATGATTAAAGATACTAAAAGATCCGGAAACGGGAATTCTATTGTTTATAGGATTACTAAACCCTAAACGAATACTACAACTAAAGAGAGTGATGATTGCAACCGTATATATCGACGAAACTAACTGGTACGTGGATATTATAAGATACCTTATAGGTGGCTAAAAGATAATTAAGGATTTATGGATATAAATAAAGAGAAAAGTAAAACGAAACTTATTATAATTTTGTATTTAGGACGGAATGTTATTGAGGCGAAAATTTGGTAAGGAATACGCAGTTTACGTAAGAAAAAGCGAGGTACCTCGAATATCAAAATGGACTTACGACCTTTATAGGCATTTCGCAGTAGCCTCAACCCTTTACAAATTAAAGGGAATACTATAGTGGCCGATTCAGTACATTGATTTTGAAGAATAAGTTAAGACTTACAAGCCGTACGTATTATCTAATACCGTTAAACTAGTTAATGTGAAACTCGTACCTGTTATGATATTAAAACTATAGGATATTATACGTATAGATTTTACAGGTAAAATCAACCTAAAAGGAGTGGGCGGCGAAAATTATCTCCATCTTATAGTCGATTATTTTTTGCGATTTTTATTTTGCTCAACAACAGGTAAACCGATAGGCGAAGAAGTATGTCTAATATGGAAATCTATTACCGATATCTTTAGCTACCCTAATTAATGTTACTCGGATAACGTAAGATACTTTCAAAGCTCGATGGTTATAAGGTTATTTTTCAAGAGTAAAACGAAAATGATAAAAACTTTTACGTATATAGCTATGTCAGTGGGACTGATGAAGGATTAGTAAATCTAATTAAGAATGGACTAAAGGAATAGGCTTACGAACGTGGATACGGGTAATTCGAAAAGTGGTCTAAAGCTTTCACCTATATTTTAAAGGCTATTAACAACAGGCTCGTAAAAAACTTACCCTATACACTCTTATAAATTATGTTAGGCTGGTCGGTAAAGCCCTCGGGGGCTGCCGTTATAAAGATAGAGGCAGTATTAAACCTGGATCGAAAACAATTGGCGGCGATGTTTAATAAATAGTAAGCTAATAAGAAGGCAATATGCGATGAGTTCTTCGACCGGAGTAACAATTTACAATAACAAGTGGTTAATAGATGGGTGGAGTGATGGATTGAATTTAAAACTGACCTTAAGGGTAATGGATTCAAAGTTGGCGACTAGGTATAGGAGGTCATGCCAAAGACCCGCAATATCAAGTTAAGGAGGTTTCTGGTCAACAAAAACAAAGATCTGAAAAATATCCGGGCGCCTACCTTTAAACCTAGATAAACGGGGCCATGAGAGGTTGACGAAGTCACTTTATTAATGTTACTCTAGATCGTTAATCCTATTACCATATTGAAAATAAGGAAAGTTTATGTTAACTCGTTAAAGGCATACGTTCAGAGAAAAAAAGATGAGGAGGAAGAGAACGAAAAAAGAAGAAAAAGCGGGCAAAATGTGAAAGAAATAAGGGATCCTTATGTTAACAACCTCGATGGCAACGAGCGTACCATCGATCAAAATGCGCCGTGATGAAATAACGATATTAACTTTTATCTAAGTTGAAGTTAATGTTGAAAAGGTTAAAAGAACAAAGGTTAAGGTTAAAAAGGGTAGAAACTGAAGTTAAAGTTAATGTTGGAGGGATTATCGTGAAGTATGATAGTGATGAAAAGTTCACTTTTGCTTCCTTGTTCCTATTGTTTCTATTTGTTTCATTACTCCACTTCAGCCCATATCAATATTCGATGCGAACCTCAACTTTTATCCACTCCACTTTGTTTTATATGGCTTCAGGGACTCAGCCATATATTAATTGGAGGATAGATAGTAGCATGGAGGATTGATGTACATACCAATCATGATTTATACTAGGGAAATGGCTACCCGCAGTCATAGGAGAGATGCTTGGAAGGTAAAGGGGTACCCGCAGGGACTAACCGAATTAGAAACAACAATGCAAATACACCTCTCTACCCCTCTAAATTACCCCCCCCCCCCCACTTAAACCCCATTTACACTGTAATCAAAGTCTTCTCTGTTTTCCTACCGTTAGGGACTAACGCAATACTAATAGAGGCACTTCGCAAGAATCTTTCCTCTATCCTAGCTGCCGTTGTTGACGTAAAGCGTAACCAGAAAATAGCTTCTTCTTTTACTTAGTTTATCTGTGCTTAACCTAGCAGGAAAGCACTGATCAGTGTTGGTAGGCTTTAGACGTTGCAATGTTGTTGATTCGATTGGTCTTCGAAGTAACAGTAGTATTGCGTAGTCAGATGGTGGATATATTATTCTAGGTTTAGCAGACCGCTAGCCGGTTTGCACTGTAATTTGTATGGCCAATTGCTTGGCCAGTGCCCTAGAGTGAAGTGCAGCATACTGCACTCGACTTATACCCAATGCGGTAAGTCTCCACAAAGCAATACACTTGTAGTATAGTCAACTTTACTGTAAATAAAGTTGGTCTACTGCACTGCATGTAATATTATTCCAAAAATTAGGCGGTTTTCTTTATTCAAATCGCGAAAGTTATCAATTTATGGGTATATATTAAGTAATTTTAGTGTGCGTGCCATTAGGGTCGTAAATAAGAATCGCAATTGCTTAAAGAAACTTGCACAAGTGATATTTAAACATTGAAAAGCGTATTTAAACTCGTGTACACCTGTAACTACTACTCGTACTTACTCTCAAAACGTAATTTCACTAATATACACCTTTTCTATTACTTATTAACATAATATTAACTTATTAAGTTTCTAATGAAAAACATTTATTAGTATTTCCTCCTTTTTTTAATTTATTATCGTCGTTTCCCTTGTTGTAACCCAGTTTGCATAATATTACGTGAAATAAACTTCATATTCGAAGTAGCTTTTGATACCGTTATGAATTTCGCGAAAAGTTTTTGTTTTGGTTAAAAGAGTTATAGTGTAATTTTGAACATAACTTGGAAAAATGTTAGGGAATAATGCGTAAAAATTAGCAGGAAAGATCTTTATTTATTTGAATTTTTTTTAAAAAAAAACATTAATTTTGTATCCAAAAGGTTATAAGGCTTTACGTTATATTTTTACACCTTATTTCAGATCTTCGCAAATTTTAGAAAAAGCTTATAGTTAATATTGATCTTTTTGAGAGGTTTAATGGGAAGATCACGTGAGTCATCCTAGTTGTTGATAGTGTTTTTTACCGTTAACTTAAACCTTAGAGCTTCTCAGTCGCGATTATAGGAGTAGTTGCCATTCGCTTAGCCCGAAGGGTAAAGTCTTGTAGTAAGACCTATAGTAGACTCGTGGGTGTAGACGTATTTACCGTAAAAAATTTCGCCTTAAGATATTCAACAATTTTAAAGGATTCAATGGTTTTGATAGAATCAAGAAGCAAGAATAAATTGGCCATAGGGAATGTTGTGAGGAGCTTGATAGTTTTGCTTAATTGATTGGTATATAGCATCAACATTAATACTTCTTATCATATTTACGGCCGTTGTTTTACGCGCTTTACCACCGCTAAAGGCGTACTCTGTGTTGTTATATAGAGGTATTAGGCTATCAAATAAATTAACAGATTCTTTATTATCAGCGTATAAAGGGACTTTATTTACTTAAGGATTGAGGGGGGGTTCCTTGAAATGCGTATAAGGGTATTAAGGGTCTTTAACATCTTTTTCTTTAAAGCGTAAGTTTTAGTGACATTTCTCAAATTGTGTTAACTTGAAAAATATCTTTATTAGCCTAGTAGAGTTATTTTGCAACACATATACCCCTTGTCGTTCAAATTCGGCTTTTAACTTGGATTTTACACCCTTTAAAATCCTTTTTCATATATTAATAGTCCAGTCGTCAAAAACTTACAATATTTGTAAAATATGCGGTCGCTGCGGTTAAGGTATTTACTACCGGTTCATCCGACAATATAGTAGCCAACGAAGTTAACTAGGTGTTTTTCGGTTAAGTTTTCATCGATATCCGGGCCTTAAAAATCTTGATTATAGTGTTTGGGAAAAAGAGATCCGAGGGTTTTAATTGCCTTTGGTAGTTTTGAAGTAAGTATCAATTTGGTGTTCCGGCTTGCATATAATCTGGTGGGTGAGAGATATGGTATTTTGGGGGCGTAAAAACTGGATAATTTAACGTAGAGCGTAACCAGAAAGTAGCCTTTTCATTTACTTCGCTTATCTATGCTTAACTTAATAAACACTGATCAGTATTAGTAGGGCTTTAGATGTTATAAAGTTGTTGATTCGTGGTTGAAGTAATAGTAGTATTGCAATAGTCAAATAGTGGATGTATTATTTTAGGTTTGGCAGACTACTAGCCGATTTGTGCAGTAATTTGTATGATTTATTTCTTGGACCGTGCCCCAATATGAAGTAGGCGCATACTATACTTAACTTACAGCCAATACAGTAAACCCACAAAAAATACACTCAACTTGCAATAGGTATAGTCAACGTTACTGTAAGTAAAGTTGACTTACTGCACTGCAATTATTACTATTCCAATAATATCCTTTATTATAAATACTATTATTAACTTGTTAAAAAAATCAATTACTTTTTATACTTATTCAATACTTCAATTCACCTTTTTTAGGTTATAGTATAATAAATTACTTTATATCAAAAATTATGTTAAAACTTCTTCTAAAAAATTTGAACTTTTACATAAGTTCTATCGATTCTTCTTAACTTTAAATACACGCAAATAAAAAGTATAATTACGAAGTTTTCATATACGAATATCTTAATCTTTACCGTATTTTTTCTATCATTATCTCACTTTTTATTAACCAATTGTTACGTATTACATTGTATTGATTATTACTTCTACGCGATTATAACAACAAAAATCAAGAAAATAAACAGCTGTTGATAGGAGTTTGACATTGTTTTAAAACCGATTATTGGATATGAACAGTATTTTAGATATATATTAAACATGAAATAAAATTCTCATGCATAAAATATATCAAAAACATTCATTCAATGCACCACTTATACAAAAAATTGATACTATAAATGATATTTTCGAATAAATGTTCCTTTTATTTCTTTAATTCTTATACTTTTATATAATTGTTTTTGAAGGCTAAAATACTGTTTTAGCCACAGTATCAAAAATTTTGTATATTATATATTCCGTTTTTCTTCAAAGATCCCTAGTAAAAAGATTTCGTCAAAGTAACCCAATAATAAACATTTTTTTTCATCATTCCTTAGATTTTTCTTATTAATAACGCGCTATATACATAGAAACTACTGTCGAAGTCAATTTATTACAAAAAAACTATTATTTTTATTATTTTGACTTATACTGAACCTTTTTCTTTGTCAGTTTTTACACGTTAATTATATTAGCTATATATCTGAAATTGTAACGAAATTTTAAATCATAGCTATGTTTTATTCAATTGTATGTCAATGTAATAAAAATCTAGTTATTAAAGTAAATGAAAGCCTTGCCGATATCCTACAAAATCTTTGAATGAAAAACTAAAAACAACGATATATATTCAAAATTATGAAGAGATATACAAAACAAATGAACATTATAACGGTTTTTCTAGTAGACTTTATGGAGTTGTAACGTATGCCCATTGTAACTGTGGTCAAAATAACAAATTTTATTACATTCATTCATTAGTAGATGTAAAGTTCTATGTTAGAGAAGGCGTTAGTCATTTTACAATTTAGCGTTATAGGCTTGTGCCTGAGCTCATGGTTACTAGGGATCTAGCCCTGGTGGTTGCTATCTATACTCCTACAGTTCTTTGAAGCAGATTAGAAGCCACACGGAAACATGCCCTTACCCTTCACGTAACCAGGTTACCCATTTTTCTGTAGCTTTGTAACAGCTCCTTAAAAGAAGTTCTCCTCTTCTTTCTTCATCGAAGATTATAAATAGTATCCGAACACCTTAAGCGATAGTTTCGGCTTAATCCCTCCATATATAATATTTGATTTCTTTATAGACATTTTTATAGTTATTCACAAACAGCTATAACCTAAAGTTCAATTTTACTACCCTTTTAATATAAATACTTAAGTCCTGAAGCAATTTTTCGACGCGTATGTAAGTAATGAACTTCAAAACGCTCAAGTGGTTTAATACAACCATTCAATCCCTCAATACAAACGTTTTACTAAGGCCCAACTTATAAAACTCTTTGAACAAAATTAAACCATTCATCAATACACCTTACATTTGAAGCAAATATTACCGTATTAAATGCATTGATAAATATAATCCAACAATTTAAAATTACAGATACGCCTATGTTATCCAATTGAACTCTTTAAAGAGGTCTCGTTACGTTACCCATAAATAATATAACTACTATAATACTCCTTACTAAAATCCGTATTAATTTATCCGACGATGATAATTCAAATTCCTCCGAATCAGATTCTAATACCATCACTCCGTTTAATATAATTAAACATTAACGACCTAAATGTAAACTCCTCGACTAACCGGTGAAATTTTCAGATGTCAAATTGCGTGTTTAGGTATAAAAAGCTACGATATTACGTAAATTATATAGAAACCAGAAGTTTATCGATACTAAAAAAATACTTTTATATTATTTCAATAAGTCAAAGTCTTTACAAAAACTATTAAAAATGCCATTACTCCTGTAATAACAACGGCAGTATTAATAACACCAATACATTTATAATAATACTTCGTAACTATTACTACAAATTGAAATAAGCTAAAGTTATTATCGCTTGGTATACAAATATGAAGTAAAAACCACGTAAATAATTTTACGTTCTTTTAAACATTTAGGAAAACTTACTTGTGAAAGCTAACGATATAACCTAGAAATCCACCGAAAAACTTTCTATTTGAGAAAAAGTGATCAATCATACGTTAACTAATATACTACTTCTCGTCTATATACCCGCGGATGATAACAAATAAGTTATCCGAGACTAAGTTATTAATGGACGATTTAATAAAATATATACTCGATATAGTGATATTAGCTACTTTAAAGTTACTAGTATCGAATATATTACCCGCGGCGGAACCGGTAACGGCGATGTGCCCGCCAATGATAGCCAGTAAATTATGACAATAACTGGCGTAAACGTTTTTCGAACCGCTTGTAAACAACGTACTACTTAAGATAATTATTAGAAACTCTTCCGTCTTAGAAACTTTAATTTATATTCAAGGTACTATGTAAATAGTTATTATATTTATACCCGCTTATTAGATCCCGTATAATACCCTAATAACTCCGTTATTAAAATTAACTTCAATGTTTATCTTAATTTAACTTATGATTCTATTAACCTTTGAAGGAAAAAAGCGTAAATTTTATGTATAATCGTATATAAAAGTCAAAAGGACTTGAATTTAATCCGATAACACATCCTTAACTTTTAAATAGATTTCCGTTTATTGTAAATTGACATCGAAATTTCATTGAATTTATTAATGCTTCAATACATATAGATAATATATATTATAACGTTATGAATGAACCATTCATTTACCGATTTAAATTACTATGTATTGTTTTTTCACTTCAATAACTCGGCAAAAGTATAAGTTGCGTGCTTAAATTTGCTTTATACTTTATTTCTTTTATAACCTTCTTGAAAATTCATCTTAATAGATACCGGTATAAAATTTTGGTCTATATTATTTCATATTTATAATACGACGTTATTTTGTCTCGACCTTAAATCAGACGCTAATACGTAGTTTACGCCAGTACATAATATATACCACTTTTGAGATAAATAGGTACCTATTACGTATAAAAACAAAGGTTCGCGCCGGTATAAAAAACCTATAAAGATTGATACCGTTACCTTTCACACTATACTTGCAAAAGCTTGAAGGAACCAAGTCGTCACCACGCAAATCGCAGCCGTGATCCTTAATAATATATAAAATATAAAAAACCGTTCACCCCAAAAACACACGTTTTTACTAACAATAAACTCTCTGAGACCTTAAAGATGTTCGCAACCTTATTCGATAAAGCCTTAAAAAACAAACTATCTTTCTACTGCTTCGAAATGAATTAAAAAGTCGTCCTTTAAAACGATAATTAAAGCTAACCTTTAAAAGTCTCTTAAGGCTCGTTTTATTGTATATCTTAGAAGAAACTCCTTATATTAAGGAAAATTTTTACTAAATTGTTCAACCAAAGTTACATTCGCGCTAACTTTTTAATAAGTACACCAGTATCCTTTGTTAAAACAACCCGAAAATGAGTTTCGTTTTTACATCAATTACTATGAACCTAACGTTATTAAAGAGAAAACCGTTACACATTTACTGTGATGGAAAAAACGCTGGTAAATATGTTTTAAACTAAATAATTTACCCAATCAAATATTAAAATCACTTTTTATTAGGTTTGTATTGAAGATAAAAATGAATGGAAAACTGCATTCAATATAAGATTTAGACTTTTCGAATTGCTAGTCATTTTTACGTATTTTGAATACACAAATTACCTTTTAACGGTATATCAACAATTTATTACTCGCCTTTTTCGATATTTTCTTTTTCGTTTACTTCGAAGATATTTTGATTTATTTGAAAAATATATTCAACTATCTCGGCAGTAAGTTTAAACAAGTATTGAACACCCTAAACGTTATTGATCAAATTATAAATATATATAAATACGAATTAAACGTTTAAAAAACTAAATTTCTGGGATTTGTTATCTAAATAGTATTGACGTACGTATGAATCCTGAAAATCTACGCGCTATTCGAGAATAAACGACCTTTATATTTATATTGAAAGTATAAAATTTCCAATATTCGTTCATATTTGACTACAATTTATTCTTAACTATTTTACAATCGTTAAAGCCTTAATTTAAATAACCCCTAAAAGTAACTTTTTCCGTTGAAAACTCGAGAAAAAAGATGTTTTCTAATGGCTTAAGCTTCATTATCTTTTTAAACCTGTTTTTGCTTAATCAAATGTAGACCAAGACACCTTTTTAAAGACAAATACTCTAATTGAACCCTAAAATATGATATAATTTAACGTATCAATTATAGTAACCTACGCCTACCAACGTATTAATTACGTCGTTTGCTTCCTGTTAAACATAATTACAAAATTCTCCGTAGAAATTACTTGATATTATAAACTGTTATGGTCCAACCTATGATGGTAAGCTAAGTACGTGCAAAATGAAGTTTACTATTGAGGTACAGGCCGAAGACTAGAAGAGGCTACAGTAGACCTTCATGTAGGGCTTATGGGTATGTTTAGTGCCCAATCTGTCACGTGCCCTCGTACGTACCATATACAAACCGTGTTCAGACTGGGCCCGAGTCAGGTATTACATATCACGTTACGTACAGAGTGGAATAACCTATAAACTTAATGCCTAAATAGCTTAGGTTTACAATATACCCCAATTTTTATTAAATGTTATAAGAGCCGTGATATTCTTTTAGTTAAACGTAAGGGGGCAGGCCGTACTCGTCCAGTAAGCGGGCCGGACGCAAGCTGAGCGTGGGCCTATAATGTAACTCCAGACGTACCGTATAACGTATCGGCCTATCCAACCCTAAACCGCCAACGCCGTATAACGCGCCCCTTAATATGCTGTATTATTAGAATAGTATTACATGCAGTATAGTAGATCAACTTTAATATAAGTAAAGTTGATTGTACTGCAAGTGTATTGCTTTATGCGGACTTACCGCATTGGGTGTAAGTCGAGAATAGTATTCTGCACTTCACTCTAGGGCACGGGCCAAGAAATTGGCCATACAAATTACAATGCAGACCGGCTAGCGGTCTGCTAAACCTAGAACAATACATCCACCACTTGACCAATGAAATACACCTATTAATTCGAAAACCAATAGAATCAATAACATTATAACGATCTAAGGCCTACCGACACTAATTAGTGCTTATTAGGTTAAGCACAGATTGGTTAATAGAAGGAAAAGCTACTTTCCGGCTATATTTTGTTTATTTAGGTAAGGTAAACGAAAAGTTCTTGCGAAAGATCCCTATACGCTGTGCAGTTGTTGGCGACAGAAAGTAGGGAGAACTTATGGACCGTATAGTTGTTCGCGGCAATCTATAAGTAAGCGACGGTATTGTTACTCGAAAAACACCAATAAATCTTTATTAATTTTTTTTTTGAAGACGTTGAGATTAACTGTCAGAAGTCTTAAAGTTCGGTAAATTGGCAAACGACTAAGTCAGTACTACTGCGGGTACTACTACTGTAAAAAAAACGATTAAGTCCTCACGCCAAATAACTTTTAACTTTCGCCCTCTAACACTATTAAATAAACTTTGACCTTCACTTTTATACCAAACCTTTACCCAACTTCACTCGTTTCACTCACCATGCCACTTCAATTGTTAATTTTGCTACCTAAACGAAAAAACCAAGTCACGCTAAAAAAGCCACGTCGCGCGAATCTACGTTGAATCGCCAAGTTTACACGCCCCAAAATCGTCAAGTCTTCATACCCCCAAATCGCCAAGTTGACCACTAAGCCCTATACCAGCCAAAACATCACGATAGTTTTAAAACGCACTGAAATCGATGCCGTTTCCAATCCCGCCAGAAAAAAGGTAATTATTACCCTCGGCGCCATCTTCGAAAAGTACTAAGACAAAAAGCTTTAGTTTACTGAAGCCACTGAAAACTCTATCCCAAAGCACCTGACTAACGTAATAGATCACTTTATTTTAGACACAAAGACTATTAAAATCAGCCGTAAAAATATAGCCCTTGAAGACTTTCAAAAATAGTTTCAAAACTAAAGTTTAGATATGTGAAAAACGCGAGAAAATGAGCAAAGACAAAAATAAAGGTTGAACTATTTACTCGAGGAGTTGAATTCCCTACAAAGAAAGAGAAAAAAGGCAATCTAGCTAACCTAATTTACGAATACGCTACGGATGAAAACCCTAAATAAACCTTAGTAAAAAGCAAAAAGATTACTAGCGATAATAACTCTTACCGCCTATACATACGTTCGTAAAGACCTGTTTAAGCTTAAATAAGTGGACGTAAGGAATTAGTTAACCTATACCCCGTAAGCCCTTAAATCCACTAGTCAATTAAATAAAAACCTCGATGAACCCCTTAATACTAAGAGGATTATCACTAAATTCCCCGCGAAGGAAATTCTTAAGCCCACTAATTCGTCCAGTTTCAGCAGCCAAATTAAGGAAAAACCGGCTTTATACGCAAGCCTACTATAGGCACAACCACTGGCTTTTCCCTCCAAACTTAGCCAAAGGTAACTATCCTACCCACTAGCACTAATAACCTTAATTTTTTTTTCTAGCCAAAAGATATTAAAGATCTCCGCGACTAATACATCACCCTTCCTCTCGAAGTATTACCATAGTGGATACGGAATATACGGTAATTACCACGTTTGTTAAAATATGGGAAGGAAAGTAAAAGTATAACGGTAAGCCGTATAACCCCCTCAACGTCAAGTTACGCCTATTTTTTAACATCTTCCGCCAGATAAGAGTTAAATTGCCAGGTTTTTACTCGCTGTTTCCCAGAATCCTTACCATTATTATCTCTGGTGCCTAATGAACTATTTCTCTTTTTACGAAATTTACGATAGCATAAAAGGATATTTCGAATAGGATATTAATTTTACCCAATACTCCACCGATTAGAATATTATCAAATAGTCTTATATACTGAATTATAAGGAAAAATTGAAAATCAAAATAAACATCCTTAATTAGATGCTAAACAGGCTGATACTTTGCCAACAAGTAATAAGGAACGTGGAAGCTGGCGAAGGTACCCAACGTCAGTAGGTTCGGCAAGCTATTACGGGTTACAAAAAGTTTAAATACGCTCTTTAATACCCCGATACCACCTGTGAAGGGTTCTTTAACCAATTAAGTTCCTCGTTAGCGACTGTGCATATTCGAGTTTCCGGCTCGACTAATATATACCTCCAAACTAAAAACTTCTCTAACGTAAATAAGGAAGACCTTACGGTAATTAATTACGTCGACCGTAAATACGGACGCCCATAACGCCTAAGGTCTGGCCTATTAACCTCGGCTCCAAGTTAAAGGTAGCGGTCACGTTGGCACTAACAAGGCTAAGATTCAGGCGGACCTGTTAACCGCATGTATTATCATTGTAATAGTGGTAAGAGATATTAAATCTCTGGCAAAACTAGTTTCTGGTTAACTCGACACCACCCTGCCGAGCAAAACAACAAAAAGGTAATATACTATATCTAATACCCTACCACTTTTAAATAGAACTACTTGGATTAAATCGTAAACTTCGAAGGCGACAGGCTAATTGACGATACCAATACCCCTAAACATATCAAATAAAACGAAGATACTGCTCTTAACGTAACCCAATAACTAGCTGACTACGTCTTTCTATACCGTTTAAATGGTAAAAACACTTACTTTAACCCTAACCAAACCCTGGATCCCTTACATACTTTTAATCTTCGCGATTGTTACGCAAACCATACATTGTAAGGTATTATGTCAGATATAAGGGAAGCAAGTTACTTAATAGGAGTATATTCGTAATATATAGCACTGTGGAGGGAAATCACTATAGCTACTAAAATCGATTATCACGATACTGGCAAAACCAAAATTGGCTTTGAAACAGGAGAGCAACTATCGTTACTGAAAACAACGGTTATTCAAACTGTTATGGAAGTAATTACGTTTCATATCCTGAAGTCCCCTACCTTTTTCCTTTTCTGCTTAAAGTAAATAAAGACTCTCAACGTCAACATCAACGTCAATGCAAACGAGCTGGTTAAAAACGGCCAAAGGTTTCCACTCGCCCTTAAATGGGGACATCTATAGTTTTATCTTTAAGGCTTTGAAGTAATGGTATTAAACTTGACGAAGCCGGAGATACGTCAACTATATTAGCGTTTTAACCATCGAATCGTTAATAAGCTATACATAGTCCTAAAGTCCACAAAGTATAATTATATGAAAAAATTTACCCTAAAAGCTATTAAAAGACTTTTCCACCACCATTAAACGCATACTCAAACCCCCCAGAGATTTAAGTTTACGTTAAAAGACGATAAGAATTTTAACTACAAGATCTTCGTTGATGTATTTTACTTAAATAATAAGCCTATTATTCACGTCGCTGATTCTGCAACCTCTTTTTACGGGGCTAAGTTTCTTAAGTCCCTTTTAGTAAAGGATACATGGGAAACGTTCAGGATACTGTAAATTAATACGTATTTGTGCCCATTCAACATTATCGTCCACGATGCCAATATCAACTTTGCCGCGGTATAGTTTAAAAAGATGCCAAAATAATAGGTATTCAATACAAACAGATACCTATAAAAGCCCACTGGATCATTGGGAAAGTTGAAAGGGCACACGCCCTATTTCTGCGAATGTACAATATCTTCACGTTAGAAATTAAAAGTTTTACGGATCCGGAGGCACACCTACAGATAACAGTAAAAAGCCTCAACGAAACTATAGGTCCTAACGGTTCAATGCCAACACTCCTAGTCTTTAGAGTATACCAACGCCTAACAAGTTAATCTCCACCCTCGGCAAGTACTCAAAAACATGCTACTGCCTACAGCAAAACTTTGAGGGAACTACGAAAAGAATAGGCACTCTGCCAAATAAATAATGCCCATAACACCAAGAACAGCCCTTTAATAATCGATGTACTTACTTTACCATTATGAAGTAAAGTCCTCGTGTAGCGGGAGCTAGGTGTATGGAAAGGCCCGTATAAGATATTAAATATCGCAAATTCCAAAATGATTGTCGAGACTATTAACGGTTCTATACTGTTGCAAACCACTCAGGTTAAACCCTACCTCAGGGCTACTAACAATAAAGACACTAAAACCAAACGACAGAGCTAACAAAAAACTCCACTTATCATCGACAAGCCAATGAAACGCCGCCGGCGCGGACGACCACCAAAGAAAAAAAGAAATGTTAAAATGAAGGAATATACACCGGGCCGCATTTACAATACTGCTTGGGTAAGTAGGGGAAAAAAGGATAACGAAAACTTAATAATAAAACTCCAAACGCAAGAGATTATCAAAACCTCCGGCAAAACCTTTAAGGAAAGCGATAAAGTCGAAATTGACGGCATAATAATTTAAGGGGTTATATAATTTGTACTAAAAACCGATTTCAACCTCCAAAACACAAACTTCACATTATTCAAGTCGAAAATTATCCACGAGGTTAAAGGCAAGACCACGAGGCAGTTGTACGAAAAATCACGTCTAATCGCTTGAGGATTCGGTAATAAAGGCAATGACTAGATCCTTATACAGTCGCCAACGATTTAAAAAATAAACCAGCACTGAATAGTCGCTTGAGCAGCAAGTTTACAAATCAAAATTAAAGGCAAGTTTACACTTAATAGCCGTAATATAACGTAAGCCTATATAAAAGTAGCAACAGATTTATAACGGATCGTTATACTAAAACTGTTATATGAACTCCATACCATTTACCCTTTAGATACGGTAATACGTTGCATTAATTTACTATACGAATTGGCTAAAATGGGCGTTTGTTAGTTCCTCATATATTAGTCGCATTTCAAATTACAGCTAACGATTAAATCTTTAAAGTACGACCCGTACCTGCTAGTAACGTAAGAAAAAGATTTCGGCTTAATAGGTATACAAATTGACGATACTCTTTTTATCGTTATGGCTAGCTTTATGTCACTGGAATAAAAAGTGATTAAAAACTCCAAGTTTTTTAATTACAAGCTAGTAACGATGTTAACAGAAAGTAGTCAACTTAACTTTAAGAAATAGTTAATCCGTATACTTAGCATTAATGCCGGCCTTAACTTTCGCCAAAAGGGCCATAATACAATTTTAGCTATAATTAACAAAACTAATATTACTAAGGTCCAACAGTACTTGGAACAACGTATTCAAAGCAGCTATATTTCTACCATATACCAACTGAAATCTTCTTACGACTTATCCATCGCGGCGCAAGTATAAAAGCCAACGGATAAGGACTTTAATCGGCTGAATAAGAGGCTCGAATGGAAGATACGAAACCTAGACCGAGGAATCAATATAATCTCAATCGACTTCTCGAGGGCCAAGCTAATAATATTTACGGATGAGTCCTTGATAAATAACACCGACTTATCTTCACGAATCAGCTTCCTAATAACCCTCGTTAATAAAAACAGGCAGGAAAACCAGTTTAGTATTATCGATAACCTAATTTACTAGACCTCTGTTAATTGTAAAAGGATTACACGAAACGTATTGACTTTGAAGATCAACGATATAATAGAGGGCTTCAATGTAGGCATGATACTGTAGAAAACTCTCAACCTTATTACCAGGTGACTAAATATTTATCTTATTTCGGTAATAATTTATACCGACTTAAGCAGCCTTTTTGAATACCTTTCGAAGCTCGGAACCACCAACGAAAAACGCCTAATAATCGACGTAATAATAATCTGTAAAGCCTACAAAGGGAGGGAAATTGAGTAGTTCCGATGGATCGATAGCAAAGATAACCCCGCTAATATTATAAAGAAGGTATCATCGAATAAAGCCCTAAAAAGGTTTGTAGATAGCAACAAGCTAACCATACGAATCGAAGGCTATGTTAATAGGCTGCCCGGAAGGCTCAAATCACGTGACGGCGAACAAGAATGTGCTGGCAAACTGAAATATTGCCAAAGAAGTAGAGGAATTGATAATAGTGACTTATTTAACTGGCACGGTTAAAAGTTTTAACTGGCACGGTTGAAATGGAGGCCTACAAAGGTCTGTAGCGAAAGAACTTTTCATAGGGATCGATAAACACGGACCTTGGGTTAACGGAGCAATTGAAGTCAAATGTGGTCAATTTTTATGCAATTGGGTGAAATTCAGCATAGAATTCAACTGAAATTAACAGGGGTCTAGCTAATTGACGAGAAAGCAATTCAATGGTAAACGGAAAAGATTAATCAGCTACACTGGCGTACGCGTACAAACTAAAAAGCCGCCAGTGTTGGAATAGTATTACATGTAGTACAATAGGTTAACTTTACTATAAGTAAAGTTGACCGTACTGCAAGTGTATTGCTTTGTACGGACTTACCGCATTGGGTGTAAGTTGAGTGCAGTACGCTGCACTTCACTCTTGGGCACGGGCCAAGAAATTAGCCATACAAATTATAGTGCAGACTAGCTAGCGGTCTGCCAAACCTAGAACAATACATCTACCACTTGACCAATGAAATACACCTGTTACTTCGAAAACCAATCGAATCGACAATATTGCAACGATCTATAGCCTACCAACACATAAAATATATTGCTTTTATTGTTGGCACGGTATAACGCGCCCCTTAAACATATTAAATGATATATCGCTTTTGTTGACAGAGATGTATAACGCACCCTTTAATATACCTTATAACGTATAACACTTATTGATTCCAATCCGCATATATCCATAAATTCGACGTTTACCGTAGCTTTTAAAACTTTTTTCTATTTTTCCCGACTTTGTCTTTCTCCTTTCAATATCCTTCGTTTATATCGTGCTTTTTATAATAATTATATTACGACTATCTTTTCCCGAGTTCTATTTTAATCTTGAATTACTGGTTAATGCCTCATATTTTATTAACCTCGCTATTGTCGATATAATTAATATTTATGATAATCCTAACTTAATTTATATTATATAAGCGCCTTTAGTAAAAATAATTTGCCGTTTCATAAAGTATACCGCCCTACTATATTTAAATACTTTACCGCTAATTACATCATATAGTATCTTCGCGTTAGAAACAACCTTTTCATCTTTAACAATAGCAAAACTAAAAGCGAACTCCCTTTATTATAAGTAAAAAAAATTATATATCCTATATCAATCACCTTATTCATTTTAAAATTCACCTTATATTAGTAGGTCTTTATTGTTGCAACGTAGTCGATTCGAATCACTGTGGTTGAAGTGACTGGTGCTGCGTTGATATTGTTGATTGATGTGTAAGTTCTAATTTTGGCAGACTGCTAGCCGGTCTACACACTAATTTGTATGATCAACGCTTTGACTTGTGCCCCACTTTGAAGTGGGCAACTACTATACTGCACTTGTAGTGTAGTATATTCAAATTCCACAAACTACAGTCAATTTGCAATACGTACAATCAACTTTACTGCAAGTAAAGTTGACTTGACTGTAGTGTATTTGACTACTATTCTAATACTAGCGGCTTTTTGTTTTGTGCCTGCACGTTAGCGTGGCTTACTATTAATTGGTGGCAAGCTCTGGAATCCCTCCTCAATCCACAAGCCAGAGCCCTGTTAATTTTAATTAATCTGTACTGAAATCAACCTTCATTTCGGCTTCTTGTGGCCCTTTTGCTTCACTCTTCTGAGACCTCTGTTTTTCAGATCCCGTGCACAGATCCTGTGCTACAGATTTGTGCAAATCAAGTACGCTACCACTTGCATACCTTTTGCCAGTAGTTCAAATTACTACTATCGTCACCATTGCCATCGCCACCATTGCCCTGGCGGTCTTTCAGTTTGCTAAGGTATCTCTGTTCCTCCACGTCACGTGCCGGGTGGTTTACGTAACCTTTAATTCGTATGGTTAGCGTATTTCTGTCCAAAACCTTTTTAGGGCGTTATTAGGGGTAGCTTTGGACATGGCATTAGTAGGGTTGTTCTTGCCGTTAATTTACCAGAACTTATTGATTTCCCGGACTTCGTATATCTCCTTCAAAATTATTACGTCTATTATTAGACGCTTTTCATTAGTTGTACCTAGTTTTAATAGGTATTCGTAAAGGTTTTAGGAGTCGGTATATATCATTACAGGTATCGGTAACAGTCTTAGCTGTTTGGTAATAATCCTTAATATTCCGTTAGTTACTATATCGATATTAAAGCCTGTTATCATATCGTAAACTTACGAAGCTAACATACTCCGGGTTTCGCGTTTACACTTAATAAATGTTTAGTGTATAAGGTTCCCGGTGATTGTAAATTGTTCTTTAGTGTTATGGACTTAGGCTATGAGCCGTTTGTCAGTGTTATAAGACATATGCATGTTGAGGTGCACAATGTTATGAAGAGTCATGTCCCGCCCTTATAGTGTGATTAGCGTAATCTAGGACGTCTGGATTATTAGTACTTTTGACATGGTGCAACGGTCAAGAGGGTTGACTCACGTCAGCTGATGGAAGCTATGCTAACCGGCTTGAGCTTACTTAGTAAGACTATCACATTTAGACTTATCTTCTCTGACGAGCATTATTAGGAAGCCGATTTACGATATAAAGTTAGTATTGTTAACAAATAACCCGTCTACAAAAATCATTAGTTTCGCCTTCGTTAAATTTATAAAAATCATATTAATTCCTTTTTCACATAGTTTATTTTCTATTAAATCCGTTTATTTAAGTTGTTTAAGTTTTTGTTTTGTGGGTCTTATGCTTAAATTGTAATTGGAAGGTCGTACTATACTTTTAGTTAATATAACATGACGATATAAGCCGTACGGACCCTGTATTTGAAATACTATTATAATCCTATCTTGTTAGTCTTATTGACAATCGTGAGATTTATAGCTTACCCCTTTTAGCGTAGGCTAGTATAAGTGTTATTTTTAGCCTTAACACTATAAATACAGAGTAAAAATTCATTAAAGTTTAATTATATGCCTTCGGCTTACGTTTCGATCGGCTTACACTTCTAAACGCCTAACTTTTCAATGATACGTTGTTTCGCCGTTATAAATCTAGTATCTTTGAGGAGAATGATATTATTTATTTATATACCTACGATACCAAAGTTTTTACCCTTTATAATTAATAGTTACTAATAAAATATTAAAGTCTTTATATTAAGCTTATTTTAAAAGTACGCCTGGTACGTTAGGAACCAGTGGACGCCTATTTCGACTAATTCATATGGAGGCTTGATACAACGTATCGCCGTACCAACCGGAAACTTGTCCTTTAATTCTTTTAGTAGTTTTGATAGTATGATCTGTTAAAGGTCGGTGGTAAACCACCAATACGCTTATATAATGTTCCGGTTATTAAATATAAACCAACCTTTCACGCTAGTAGTTAAACTAATAATAATGGCAACATTTAAACGTTAGCTAATCTTTTAGATTATCGGCGATTAAGTAAGGATTTAGTCCTTACCTTTATTACCATATTTTTAAACAATTAGCTGTAACTTCTTATACGGCCGGTTCGTATTTTTACCTGTAACATCGTAAATCATTTTCGTCTTAAAAATAGTAACGTCTCAGCTTTCAAATTACGTTAACGAAATAAATTGTATACCTCTCTATAATAAAAGGCCGTTAATTTCCATTTGGTCACCTTCCTTAAAAGACTTACTTGGTGTGTTAATAATGCCTTCGATACGTAGCTTAAAGGCAATTTTTCCGTTATGCTTCTCCTTTTAAGACACTCAAGCCGTTGTATACGTTTTTCTGGGCCTATAGTCCCCATCGCCGTCCTCCTCTTCAGTGTATATCTTCCTTTTAGGTGGGTTTCCACACTGTCAACATTTTATTAGTTTGTTAATAATCGGCTTCGAAGGGTTGTGTTGATTAATTCGCTTAACTTGAAGGTTATCGACGTTAGAATCTTTATCAGTTTTAAGGAGACCGAAGACTCTTCGGTACAGCTTGACTTATGTGATTTGTAAAGTTATGGGGCTGTTAATGGTTTCAACCACTACGTTTAAGTTGGTGATATTTAAGATCTTATACGGAGTATTCCCTTTGTCTAGCTTGCGCCACGTGAGGACTTTACTTTAAAAGGGGAGTAATCACACGTTTGTTGTTAAAGATCCGTCCTTGGTATTAAAAGAATCGTTAACCTGACGGAATGCCGATTTCTTCATTAGCTTTTTAAAGTTTTACTGTATACTATAGCACGTTTTTAGGTATTTAATAAGGGTGGCAACTTAGCTATTATACGTGAATAGGCAAAAAATACCAGTAAATTCAATATAAGTCTGTTAGGGCTAATAGTATTGTGAAGACCCTTTACTGATATCTAAAACCGTGCTCTTTAATTTGTAAAAGTTCCGATTTATACTGTAAGGATATCGTAAACTTTTTGTAAAAAGGCATAAATAATTTTAACCTTATTAATACCCTAATAAACTTTGATGAGTATCTATTTACACTAAATCCCTATTAACTCTGTATTAACTTAAAACTATATTGTAGAAAAATTGATGCTAGTATCGCAAACCAGTAAAATTGGTAGCCTAAGGTATATGTTAATCCACAAAGTACGTAATAACTTCCATATTTCCTTTGTCGTAATGCTTTTGAGGAACTTAGCACCATAAAAAGCCGTGGCGGAGTTTACAACATGTACTATAAGCTTACCGTCCAGGTAAAATACGTTTACGTAAACTTCCGAGTTAAAATATTAGTTTTTTAACGTAAATTTAAACGTTAAAGGAGCTTAGAGATGTATTTAACAATGGTGATAAAACCATTCGAATGCTTTCAATGTTATCAAATATACATCTTTATAGCTCGATATCTTTAAGACCTTATAAAGCCTGTTAGTTGCCGGGTAGTTAAACCTACAATGTAGTTGACGAAGTTCCGCCTCCATTAGGTTTAATACCATTGTCTCTGGCCTTTGAAAATGAAACTAAAGATGCCCTTACTTAAGGCTAAGTAGAAACCTTTTGCCAGTCTTAACTTATATCAGTTCATTAATCTAAATATTAACTTTAACGCCGAGAATTTCTATGTTTTTCAGGTAAAGAAGAAATGTGGTAGGGGATTTCAAGATGTAAAAAACAATAAGGCCAATAATATTTTTGACCGTCGTCAATCCCAGTAAAGATAACTCTTTTCTAAGGCTAAAGCTAGCCTTAATCTTGTTAGTATACGTGTAGTTAAGTTTCGTAACAGTATTTGTATCCTTTTGCAATGCTATATATTGCGAATAGCCTTTTGTTAAGTATCGTGCTGCCCCCATATTCGGTATAATCCCTTGAAAAACTTATTTCGCGTAACGATCTTAAATAGTAAAAAGGTGTATAAGGCCAAAGTCTTTATCGTCATATAGATAGTAGGGGTCTTTACTTATAAGGCGGTATAAGAAGACGAGGTTGGCTAGTTATTACGTTGCTTCCGAGCTAATTCTAGTGCTAGTTTCTTCGTGTCAGCCTATGGACTTTGGCCTGTTTTCCTTTTTTTTTCCTTCTTTTCCTTTAAACTATATAACTTACTCGATGTATTTCCAATTAAACGTAAAGTGGAATTATATATAATACATCACCTGTTTTTTTACGCTTAGTAGTAATGTGACCCATTGACCAGCAGCCTTGCTTATCATAAATATAATATTTTTTTCGTTGAAGGTAAATTTGTTTGGCCGGCTTAAGGACCTTAAAGGACTGTAGGTAAAGATTCGGACCTTCCGTTAACTATACTGGCCGAGTCTTTCGTACCGTCAATTAATATAGTGCAAATAGAGAGGATTTTCTTCCTCGTTACTAAATTCCGGAGCTTAAGGGTATATACAAGTAGAGCTGATAACTCGCGTAGTCACGGTCGCTAACGAGGAACGCAATTAGTTAAAAACACTTCGTAGGTGGTATTAGGGTATTGTAGGGCGTATTCAAACTTTTTATAACCCGTAACTACTTGCTATACCTATTAGCGTAAAGTATTTTCGCCATATTTAACGTTCCCTATTGTTTATTGGCGAAGTATTAGCCTATTAAGTATCTAATTAAGGAGGTCTATCTTACTTTCCTACTTTTTTTTGTAATTTAGCACGTATAACCACTTGATAATGTTCCAGTTGGTATGGTACTGAGCAAAATTGATATCGTACTCGAAGTGATCCCTTAGGCCATTATAAATTTTGCGGAAAGAGGAATAATTCGTCAGGTACAGAAGATAGTAATCCTCGGCTTAACCGATAAGAATACTGGGAAACAACGAGTAAAAACCTGGTAACTCAACCCTTATTTGGCGGTAGATGTTAAAAAATTAAACACAATTTGACGTCTCAAAGATTATACGGCTTACCGTTAAACTTCTCTTTTCCTCCTGAAATATTGATGAACGTAGTGATTACCGTACAGTCCGTATCCTTAATAGGAAGGCGTTGAGGGGAAAGGATAATATACTGGTCCTAAGGACCTTTTATATCTTTTATCTAGGGAAAAAGCTATAGTTATTGTTAGTGTTAGTAGGCCGGATAGTTACCTTTGGCTAATTTCAAAGAGAAAAGGCCAATAGTAGTGCCTACAGTAGGCTCGCGTGTAAAGCCGATCCTTCCTTAATTTAGCTATTAAGATTGGACGTATTAAAAAGCTTATGGGAAATGAGCCTAAAGGTTTCCGTCGCAAGGGACCTGATAATAATCCTTTTAGTATAAAGGGGTCCGTTGAGGTCCCTACTCAATTGCTTAATGTAGAGCACTAATTTCAATACCTTTGGTCGCGTTAGTAGCCTTTACTTTACGCGTTCGGCCGCCGCTAAAGGCTTACTTCGCGTTGTTAGGTGAAGGTATTGAATTATCGAGCAGGTTAACAAGTTCTTTATCGCCGGTAAATAAAAAGGCTTGACTTAAATAAAGATAAGGTAAAGGTCCCCTTAATCGCTTGTGTGGGCATTAAGATCCCTTAAAGTCTTTCTTTTTTCCTCAAGTATTTTGAGGATTAAGGTTTTAAGGGCAGTCTTTTTATTAAGCCAGTTCGAAAAAGGTTTCCTTTAATTTCAATAGAGTGTTTTTAGAAATATAGATACCGCGGTGTGTGACCTTTTTCTTTAACTTGACCTTAACCGTGCTCTGGATCACCTTCCATATGTCAAGAGTCCAGTAGTTGAAAAACTCGCGGAAATTTTGGAAAGCGCGGGCGCCGCGGCCGTATTCGATACCAAAGTCCGCGTCGATAATATACTGGCTAACGTAATTGGTCAAGTAGGTATCAATTAAGGTTTCTTCAACACCCGTAACTTAGAGTTATTAATTGTAGTGGTTGGCGAAAACTATTTCGAAGGCTTTAACTTTTTTCATATATTCTTGACTTGGAGCTATTTGGGTGGTTTTACTTATATAGGATGTGAAAGGTGAAAGATTTGGTGATTTTGGGTGTAGGAGGCTTGATGTTTTCAATATAAAGTCGCGTGAAAACTTGATAACTTGGCGACTTAGTGTAAGGTTACGCGACTTAGACTTTTTGGTGTTACTTGGTGGTTTTTCGCTTGAAATAGCGAACTTAACGATAAACTTGGTGTAAGGAAATCAAAAAAGAGTAAAGTAGGGCAAATGTTTGGTATAGAAGTTAAAGTTAAAGGTCACTATTGGTATTAGAGGGCGATGGTTATTTGTTATTTAATGTAGGAACTTAGTCGTTTTTCTATAGTAGTAATACCCGTAATAATAATAACTTAACCATTTGCCAACTTGCTAAACTTGAAGACTTTTGAGAGTTAATCTCAACATTTTTAAAAAATATTAATAAATGATTCTTAGTGTTTTCGATAACGATACCGTCGTTACCTCTAAACTACCGTAAAAATCGACTCAACTTAAAAGTCTTTTCTACTTACTGCCATAAAAACCGATGCAGTAGTAGAGGCCCTTCGTAATAATCTTTCCTCTACCTTAGTTTTTAATAAAAAGTAACCAGAAAGTAGCTTTTTCTTCTACTTATTCAATCTTTGCTTAACCTAATAAGCACTTATCAGTGATGATAGGCTTTTATCGTTGCAACGTAATCGATTCGAATCACTGTGGTTGAAGTAACTAGTACTGTGTTGATATTGTTGATTAATGTGTAAGTTCTAAGTTTTGCAGACCGCTAGCCGGTCTGCACACTAATTTGTATGGCCAAACGCTTTGGCCTGTGCCCCACTTTGAAGTAGACACCTACTGTACTACACTTGCAGTGTAGTGTATTCAAATTCCACAAACTACAGTCAATTTGCAATACGTACAATCAACTTTACTGCATTTGACTACTATTCCAATACCTTGATTATATCCGTATCTACCGCATATTAATATAACATATTTACCGAAAGGTTTATAATAACGTACGTTTGAAAATTAATTTTATAGAAAACCTGACCATAAATTAACCTCTTTCTAAAATATATTTAAAAGATAAGTGTACTTATAGCGTTATCCATTTTACGTGCTTTATTAAGGAAAGTAGGTTTAAATACTAAAAACTTTCATTTAATTTTGTCCCCCGTTTATAAAAGATAAGTGGATATCTCGTGTTACCGGTCAATTTCTACTTTCGAGTTTTCCAAGTTAGTTAATTGATTTACCAGTCTCCGTGATATTACCAGAGTTAAAGGCGTCTTTACCGTACCGAAAATATAAATTACCACCCTTTTAATTATACATTTTAATCTTACTTTCCTCCCAAACCTGTTATTTTTCAAAACTTTCCCATTGTTATCAACCGTTTCGTCTATTTATCGCGAAAAACCTACCTTCGATAATGAGGTATTAATAGGAAATATCTTTACTCTTATCCTTTTTAATATACGTCGTATACCATTTTGTAGGTTTGGCACGAGTAGTTAAGATAATATCACTATATAAACTATATCTCCTATAACAAATATAAGCTACGGTCTGTAAAACGTCGTAAATAACGCTCAAGGCTCAAACGTAAAAGCCTTTTGTTTACCCATATTTTCTTTATTAACCTTGATTAAAATAAATTTGATAAAACCGATTGTAAACGGGTTCAAAATCGTATCTGTACCGATCGTATCGCTTGGGCTTAGACTAATGTATTGTAATTTCTAGTGTCACATTTAAAAGGTCGCTTTTTCTGTCCCGCTTTTTATTATCCGCCGTCATCGGCTTCTCCTAATGCTTACCCGGCCTAATATTATCCGTTATCGTCGAAGTTGTTCAATACCCACCCCGCTCATAACCTATTGCCTTATTAACGTCATCTAACTTCCGTTCCTACTTACGTCGCTCGCTCCTACCTATTTTTTTATTATCCGAAGCTAGTCTCAATAAGTTTTTTAACTTTAATGGCGTTATTCCTCGGAGGGTCTAGATTCAAATGATAATAAATAGTATGTAAAACTTAATAAATAGTAATAAATGTTGCTTCGCGGTCAAATATTAATACGA
Source organism: Anisogramma anomala (assembly GCA_038502455.1). Classification (NCBI taxonomy): domain Eukaryota; kingdom Fungi; phylum Ascomycota; class Sordariomycetes; order Diaporthales; family Gnomoniaceae; genus Anisogramma; species Anisogramma anomala. The sequence goes on along the minus strand of JASMMZ010000012.1, from coordinate 1,362,017 downwards.
GGAAGTTGGGTAACGTATACCCGATCCTATATATTATATTATGCTATAGTAATAATAGATTTTCCGTTTTTCTCATAAATATTATGTCAACATTAAGGTAAAGGCGATTTATTCCGCGTAAGTTACTTAATACATATCCGACGCCGATGTTAAGATACCGGATCATTGTAAAACTAGGTATCTCCCTATTTCGCTTCAAAACTTTCAAGGTTATTATATATTGGTAATTTTTCAATAATTCCCATTTTTGCTCATTATAACCTTTTTACTCAATTGATATATAACGGATACCGCTTTGCCTCATTTTCTCCACAAGAATTTATTAAACTTTGAATTTCTTGTAAACGTCTTTTCCCATATTGTTCATAGCGAAAACTGGTTTGAGGCGAATATCAGATGAAACCTATAAAGGGAAAGAGTTTGCAACCGTGATTTTAATTCAATTTATATAGAATATAACGTGTTCTCAAAAAATCTTAACCCATATTTAACGGGTTCAAGATATCGACGACTCAGTATAAATTGTAAAGCTAGTCTTGGTTTTTACCGGAGCGGTTAATTTTCGTATTATATCGGTTGAACCAAATCCAATCACTTACATTGTATCATTTCGCCAGCTGTTGCCGATGGTTTGACGTTATCTTTATTCATTACTCAATATATATTATTGCCGCTTGAGCTAATTTCAGATCTCTGTATTAACGTGCTAATATCTAGGCGAATTATGTTGCCTGATTAGCTAATATATTTATGTCTTTATTTTCCTTGACGATATAATATATCTCATAAATATTTAATAGCCTGTTTTTATTAAACTAGGTAATCGTCTTTTTTTGATTATTTAATATAAATCAATAAACGGGGAAATATCATATTTAATCGTATTACGAAAATGTGAAGACGATTTGTAAATACTTTTAAACCTATTAATTTATTGACTTAATATTCCTATTTATTTATCGGTGATACACCGTCGATGAAAATTACGTAACTTTTACTAAAAAAAAAATTAATATCATTTAAAATACGATTACCTAATCCGAACCATAATGGTTATAATAAAAGCCGGAAATCCATGAAATCTCCACTATATATCGAGAAAGCATTCCTTATATGTATCGGTGGATATAAACCATATAGACGAGAATTGGATAATCTTAAAAAGGCGATTCGTAAAAAAAAAAAAAAAAAAAAAAAACCATTATCAGTAATTAGTAGGTTAAATAAAACGTTAACGAAAATATGGGATTAATACCTACTTAACATCAAAATATTTTAAAATAAACCTTATCATAAGGTACGACGAGGTTTTATACTGTTATATTACGTACATATACGATATAAGTATCGAAAATCTGTGATTACCCCCTTCTAATAGTAATTCCGTTCAAAAACTCGAAATAAAACGTTTTTACCCAGATATCCTATAATAAGCGAATCGTAGGTTTATTACAAGATTTTCGTTGATAATAGTTTTTGATTCGGTAGTAATAGTTAGGTACAGTAATGAAACGTATTACTTGGGTCGTTTTTAAGATTAGTAATTTATATCAAATATTTTACCTTAATCGAAAAGCGTTTAATACCTTCGGAGACCGTTAATAGGCGAACTTCGTATAAGAAATTATTTTTTACTCCTAAATCTTATAACTTAGTAAAGGTATCAAACCCGAAAATATAATAATTACTCGAAGTTAACGAAATCAATAGGTTCAACGCGAGCTGAGCCTATAGCGGTATTACAATTACCGATATCCCGATATCTCCGAATATCATTACGGTCAGTAACACGGGCACGGTATGGGCTCGGGGCGATCCCGTTAATACAGATACCCCGAAATTCTTTGGATTGTTTTCGGGGTATATATTATCGTGATCAAATCATCAAACCTCCATTTCACAAAAATTATTTATATACTCCACCTTGATATACGTTTTCACAATATATCAGTTCATTACTATTATATTTAATATGGTAATAAAAATAGGCCAAAAGACTCGCGTGCGACGTTCTTAAACTTTGGGCTTATTTTATAATTCACGGGTTAGTATTTTTAGGCGAGCGCTTTAAGTTATGGGCCGATATTGTAAGTAATATTAAAAAAGCGAAACACCTTAAGCCTATTAAACTTAATGTTTCGAAATTAAATTTAGTAAAGAAAAATATTTTAATCCCTTATAATCTGTTAGGATCGTAAAAAGTATAAAGACGTTATGTAATTCCTAAGACCACGATTTTAAATAGGATACCACTGCGAAAAGCTTTTTGTTATAAATGGTATAATTACATTCCGCGTCCTTTAATCGTACAGAATAATGAGCTACCAGCTTTAGGATATTATTCACGTCTTTTTATGATAAGTACCTTTTTAAAGTTATTTCCAGGTAATCGTTTTTCATTATTGTTGTTCGATTTGGATTTTAATATATTAAAATCGGGGCCGTAATAAAAGTATTGTTTAACGTTCAAAATACATACTTCTTCCGATTTTTTTTAGCCTAACCAATCTTTTGTTAGTCGGTCAACATAATTAGCTTAATCATAAAAATTACTAATAAAATCCCGATAAAAGTTAATACAAGCTAAAAAACTTTGGACCTTTCGAATAATACGTGGAAATTTCTATTTACTTATTACCCGGACTTTTTCGGGGTCGACCAAATTACTTACGTTAACCGTTACGACAGAACCAAAGTATTTTATCTTTTCAATTACGAAATTACACTTTTTTAAATTTAGGTTCAACCTGGTATCTTGTAAACATCTTGAAACTTCACGAATTTTTGTTATATAATCCTATTGAATATTGAAGAAGAAAAACCAAAAGGTTATTTAGGTAAGCCGTAACAAGATTATCTAAAATATTCGTTATTATATAGTCAATATACCGCTAAAAAGTCGCCGGCGTTTTCGCTAACTCAAAGGAAATAATAAATAACTGAAATGATTCGAAAAATATACAAAAGGCCGTTGACTTTTTCCTATCCGAATATAAATTAGATACGGTAATAGGCCCTTCTAATATCCAATTTCTTAAGTTACGTCGATTTCGATAATACGTATAGGGTTTCCTTAATTGAACGTAGGGGGAAATGATCTTATTCTATATAAAACCGTTACCTCTCCCCCGGATTTAAAATTAACAATATTAACGCCGCGGTCGATAATGAATTCGCGCGAATTTCACCCTTATTTATTAATTTCGTAACTTAACGTTCAAATTCAAAAGGTTAATCCCGTAACATCGAGTACAATAATACTTATCATCTTTTGAATAAAGAACCATTTTAGTTCGGTTTAATATAAATGTAGTGGTCGAGTTTTCCCTTATATAAGAGTAGAGCTGTTACCTTTTCCTTATCGAATAGTTTTTGGAACTTTGTTAGTTTGGGTAAAATATGTGTTTAATTTTCCTTTTCCTTTACGGTAGCTAACGCTTTCGATTACAAAATCCGAGTCATCTTATAAAGACTTATAGCTAAAGTTAACTACAATCAATCCTTCGTACACCATAATACCTGTTAAAATGAGGTTATTGAACTAATAAAACCTAATTTCATAACGCCTTATATATCTTCTAACTGAAGGCGTATTATCATTATATTGAAAATTAACCATGTTGAATTATAAACTACTAAACAACTATTACCAACGTTTAATATCACTCATTATCATTGTATTGAAGGCATATCAAGAGTTATATCCCGAGTTATTCTGGGAATAATATATATTAATATCGGATTCAACTAGTTATCAATATCCACGCGAAATTTGGCTATTTACATAATACGCGTATTCTATCATACCCCTAATATTGTACCCAGATTTCGAAAATATAATAGCCAAATTTACTTTATACTTCACCGTTATATCAAATCCTCGTTTATAACATAATAATACTCAAAACTAAAATGAATTCAAATATTGAAAAAGTAAATATTATTAAAAAGTACGAGCATAAAAATTAATCCTTATTTATACATACTTTAAATAAGTTTACTTTGTTTCATTTGATTTCAATATTACGTCGTTGAAGTTATGTAATTCCTAAACGAAATTGTATTGAAAAATTAAGTTTCTCTAGTCACCATTAGTAAAAAAAAACTTTATTTACCTTTTCGACTTAGACTATATATATCTACATTGGACGTAACTTCAGGCGAAGTTCGTAACAACGTTGATAGTGGTCTGTCGAACTATAGTATAGGTAATGCCCCAAAACTTACCTAACCCGGCGTTCCTTTGCCGTTATTTACGTCGCCCTACGTCCTTAGTCTTAAATATATATCGAATGGGTTTAGTAAGATAACTAGTTGCGATTTTCGCGACCTTTCAATAAGGATACCTAAAAGGTATGTACTTTTGTTATAATCATATTTCCATTCGGCTGTTAAATCTATACAGGTCCCGATAATTGTCGACTAAAACGTCGTTTTAAATTTAAAAGCTTTAACTTATTGGCAAGAACGCGATACATTGCTAAAGTTATAATATAGTTAATACGGCTAACGCTTACCGTAACAAATCTGTCGAGAATACATAAGGATACGCGAAAAGGTAGATAATTAAACTTTACGGCCGAAAGTTAGTTTTATCCGCCTGCTTAAACTAGTAATATCTCGAATTTGATGGCAAATAGAGCCTACAAGTCTTTGTCGTTAATAAATGATCCTTTTAACTCGATCAAGGCTTTATTCTTATGATAAAGATCGCCGAACGTTGTCTTAATATGGTAAAGAAGTTTACTTATATGATATATACCTTTATATTCATTAGTTTTGTAATATACCATAATTGTTTCCTTCACTACCGATATGCATTAACCCTATATGTAAAGAAACGTATGTCGAACTTCCCTAATTTATTGATTAGCCGCCTTTAATATAAATTCTATGTTTCAGCGCGTCGTCTCCTATATAAAAGCAGATCTATCGAATTGCGGTTGGTTATATCGTTTTCGGTTACTTTTTAACATTGGGAAACTAGTCTAAGTTGCTATTAAGTTGGCTCGAGTTATTAAATTTTAGCTACAACTTAAACAAAGTCAGATATAAAGTCTAAAGAGGAAGTCGATTAATTAAGCTGTTATATTTGCTTCATAATAAATGCGATATAACCTATAATATTCTTTAGACAATATATATTAGCTTAAGTCGGCCTCGAAAGAGTATATGATATCTGTACGAAAGTGGATGATTAAGTATTCGTTGACGGCCAATATTCCACGATAAAGTTAAAGTATAACGTACAATTATTAATATTTGCCATCAATTCGTTTATTATAAGTAATATTTTTTCAGAAAAATGAAAAATGAACCCTTCATAATATATTATAATTTAAGCTATAATAATAAGCCCAGTAGGTGCTAAGTTAAGTTCATTATTAAGGTATAGGCGAAAAACTGAAAAAGGCTCTAGTAGTCTTTCGCTTAAGGCTTATAGGCATCGTAAGTGCCCAGTCCGTCACGTGCCCTCATACGTGCTGTATGCGGACTGCACCCAGACCGGACCTAGACCTGGTAATGCATATCTCATTACGTTCATAATCATATAACCAATAGACTTAATGGCCAATAGCCTGAGTCAATAACATGAATTATTTATAAGAATGAAACGCGGAACTTCGGAATATAACCCACCCATTCATTATTTTTACGGTTTACAAAAACTTAAAATACTCTATAATTATATATAAAAAATTAAACGATAGGTTCGATAATTGAAACGTTTTTGCTAGTTTTGTTTCAGACTGGTTTAGAATAAAAAAGCTAACCATATACGACCTAATACAAGATCTTGATGAAATCAGGATATTTTGAAAGGTTTGTCCGATTCACACCTTTGAAACCGGGAATTATACCTTTTACTTCACGAATAGGCTTCTTTGCAATACTTTCCGCGCGTATATATCTTCCAGCTAACCATCGTTAACAAATTTATCCCGAAAGATAACGAAGTATTTATCAATATCGATCTTTAAAATAATTAGAACGCCACTATTACCTGTTATATTTACTTGATCCCGCTCAATTCGTATGATACATGTAGGCAACCGAAGTTTTCTTATCGATATTCTTGTTCATGACGATCAGGTATTGAAATTTTTGATTTCAAAATATTTAGTAAATGAAGACAATATTTTGCAATTTCGTAACTGTTTTTGGGTATCGATTTACAAACGGCTTATTATCGCGTTAATTTATTTTACCTATAATTTACTTCTTATTAATCACTCTAACCGCGATATTATTATCGTTATCCTTTTCTAAAAGTACTTTTAACCTGGGTTACATCGTTTAATCCAATTTTTTTACCGGAATTGCAATATTTATAAACATACAACCTATTTAAAAAATCGTTTAAAAGGGTTCCTCAAATCTCTACCGATTCTTAAACGACTTTATAACGAATTTTCTATAGACTTTATAATAAACTTCCCTTAAAAACATATCAAAAACCTACATTACATTATAATTATTGCAGGCCATCAAAGTAAAATTATTACCCCAAAGGTAATAAATATTATAAACGTTGAAATTTACGTAAAACGGTTTCTAAACTATTAGTGGTAATTTCATGACTTTCTTCATGAAATTTTCAATAATCGAGGTTCAAATTAGACCGGTGTATTTTAAAAACGCCGTTACGAGTAAACAGGGGAAAAATAACGTCTGAATACCGTGTTGTACCTCAAAACTTATAAACCCACCAAATATATTAATTAAAAAGTTTTAACCTATTCACATTATTTTTTTTCATTTATACTTGATTTAATGAAAATCATTGATGACCTAGTTACTAACTCGTATTTAATGATAAAAATATAATTACTGTCTATTGGTAGGGCTTTGAATGTTACAACGTTATCGATTCGAGGTTATGGTCGAAATAACAGTAGTATTACGTTGTTAAGTGGTAAATGTATTGTTCTAGGTTTGGCAGACCGCTAACCGGATTGCACAGTAATTTGTATAGTCAATTGCTTAGCCGTGCCCTAGTAGAAAGTGGTTGTATACTATACTAGACTTATAACTAATATATTACGCCTATGAAAAACAATACATTTAACTTGCAATCAGTATAGTTAACTTTACTGTAAGTAAAGTTGATCTTATTCACTGTAATTACTACTATTTGAATACTGGCAGCTTTTTATTTTCTATGCGTACGCTAGTGTGATCTACTAAACTTTTTCGGTTACCGCCGAATTACGTCCTTATCAACTGACTAGACCCCTGTTAATTCCAGTTGACTTCCATACCCAAAGTAATCCTAATTATCTTCAATTTCCCTACGGTTACGAATTCCGGCTTTATCAACTCCCGTATACAAGTTTTTCGCTACAGATTTATACGTATTTCACACCGCCGCCATTGTTTTTTTTACCTATATAGGTTAAGTCTTTTGTTACTTTAATTAACTCACGTAGGTTAAGTTGGTTACGATTTCCCTACTATCACTTTATTACTGCTACTATTACCTTTACTACTATTAGCTATTAGAATTAACGTATATTAAGCCTTATTTTTAATCCTATTTTACTTAAGTTGATTAATTTAGTTACTCCTACCTCTTAATTTAACCATATTATTTAAAGAAGTCGCCATCCACATGGCATTTTTTCAATTAGCCCGTACATCCATATCTCCTGACACGTAACTCGGGTTTTCCAAGTAGTTTATTCATGTAACTCTAGATATATATAATCAGTTTATTGTTATTCATTAATCTTTTAAGGGATTCATTCGACGATACCTTCATTATAACATTTAAGAAGAAAATTCCATCAATTTATCTGAACTTTTCGATTTCCCTGCCTTTATAGACTTCGCGAAATGCTATTACGTCGATTATCAGGCGTTTTTAACTAGTGGCTCCGAGCTTTAAAAGGCAGTCGAATAGACTTTACGAGTAGATATAAATTACCACCGTGATAAAAGGAATCTTTAACTGCTTTATAATAACCCTAAAGGTTTCCCACTTAGTTATGTTTACTTTAAAGCTAGCTATTATATCTTAAACCTTCAAAGTCAGTACGCTTCATGTAATCCTTTTACATTTAACTAAAGTTTAATAAATTAGGCTACCGATAATTCTAAATCAATTTTCCCGCCTATCTTTTTTTACGAGGGTTATTAAAAAGCCTATTCATAAAGACAAGTCGGTATCATTCCTAAAAGAACCATTCGTAAATATTATTAACTTAGACCCTAAAAAGTTGATCGAAACTATATTAATCATTTAGTTCTAGTTTTCAATTTGCTATTTAAGCCTTTTATTTAACCTTCTAAAGTTTTTATTCATTGGGTTCTATCCTTATATTGTAAATAATAGGTAGTAAAAGGCTTTCGGTTAATATAAAGTGTCGATGTAATTGTTACAGGCGTGTTATTTTAAATATAGTTAAGCTTTATCTGGGTTAATCTTGTCAATTGGAGCTAAATTGGTTTTTTTTTAACCCTTTTAGTGAAAACCAAAAAATAGTAGTAACCCTAAGCATGCAGATTAACGATTTATTAAAGTCTAGTTTGTTTCCTTTCACCAAAGTTATGATCGGCTTACAATTCCAAAACTTAAAGTTTTCAATTGCATGTTATTCCGATTTTACAAAGCAAGTAATTCCAATGAAAATGGTATTGTTAGTTCATATAACTATTAATTTAAAACGATTTCTTTACGTTACCAATTGATATAGGTCGTATATTGGAGAATTTATCCCTTATAGTAACTTAAAGTACAATTAATAAGTTAGAAACTAATTGTAGGTAGGGTCTAAATACTTATTCACGTGAAACAAAGCAAGTAGAAGAGTAATCAAAAGATGATTGGTATTGTAGTAAAGTAAGTTAAGATGATCCAAAAGAAGCATCCAGAGATTTACACTCCAGGTGAAGGTTTATAAGCCCTTTATCCAGAACGTATCACTCTATATTACTCCTTCTAGATCGATCCACGCATTGCCGTCTGTCTGAAATAGTCATTCCAGACCTATCCATGCATGATGCACTTTGCGTCTTGCAAGAGTGCAGCCTTCAGCATGACACGTTACCGTGCATTCTGTAGGAGTGCAACCTGCAATACAGTACACTGCTACTTAGCCTAAGTATACTATCTATGAGGGTATATAGTAATATCCACACTGATAGAAGTTCATTTAAATCAATCCGTATAATAGCTTAATATACCGTATTTTCGTTTCTGGAAGGTAGGTAACATGGAATTCCTATAGTAATTCAAATAAAGCAATCCGCTATAAATCGGTCACTAACTACGTGTATATTAACGTTATATCTCATCTATTGAATAAGATCGTACCTTGAATCTTAATTAATAAACTTATTACTAAAACTGTTACTAAATGCTAGCTAATTTTTTGTATTGTTAGTGATTATATAAAGATTTAATATTTAACTTTATTACTGTATCTTTAAACGATTAAACGTAAATTTTCGTATAGCTACCCCGTGGTTTTTTCCTTCAATTCGTATATAATTTTAGACTTGAAAATTTTAATATTCAGGGTTTAAAGATTAAAATCGGTTTTCAATGTAAAGGGACTAAGGCCGGTACTATAGCTCAAGGTGTTCGGATTCTATCCATAATCCTCGATAAAGAGGGAAAGAAGAAGTCTCTACTAGGGAGCTATTATGGAGCTAAGATGGCGTAACCCGGTCATATAACATGTGAAAGCGTATTCTTATGCGGCTTCTTCCCTGCTTCAAATCATCTTAAAAGCGTGTAGAACTACCAGGGCTGGATCCTTGGTAATACTAGCTAGGCACTAGCCTATAACATCACCTTAAAAGACACCCCGAAGACCCCTCCCCCTCCTCTTTCGTACGCGGTGTAAAAGGTACGAAAGAAGTTAAATACGCCATTTAGAACGTCTTGGGGTTGTGTATAAGGTGCCTAGTCGAAGCGTTACGTAAAAGGTGCCCTAGTGCTCTCCCCTCCTATAAATAGTCCGTAAACTCCCGTTCCAAAAACAAAATTTTCTTTTACTCTTTAACCGTTCCTTACAATATCATTATTATTATAATATCAGGTATTCTTATAGTTTACATATAATAAACCCTTAATTAATTGTAGAGGTCGATAAGGTTATTAAAAACGTAGGTTTATTAGCTCAAAAATTGCTTAATCCTCGTTAACGAGTATAAAGTTTCTTATCCTACGGGTTATGAAGATATATCTTAACGGGACTCGTAAATGAATATAATTTAAGTACTTTTACAAAAAAGTATATAATTAGGGGAAGTTTTATTAAGATACGGAAAATAAGTGATTTAAATAGTCGTAAAAAATCTATTAACAAACGGTTAGATATTAGTAATCGATGCCGTTTTTATTCCGTCGGGACTAAAAACCGTAGCTTTGGTTATTCTTATACGCCTTTAAATTTGAATCCCGAAACAAATAAAGCTATTAAGAAGTTGTCCGAGGTGTATTTGGCGTTCAATATTTAAAACCGTGGTAAATCAAAGTTTTTGTAAACCGCTTTTTAAATATTAACGAATAGGTGAACAGCCTACAAACCTAAATAGTTGTTAATAAAAAGACCATAAAAGTTTAACGCGTTATAGAGCGAAAAGTAGATACCCAAGGTGGGGCGGGCTTTATACCCGTTACCTTTATACGTTCCGGTAGTCTGTAGGCTATATAACTTATAAATAAGGAGCATATTGTTTAAGTGAATTTTTTGTAGTGACGTAAAAACGTAAAAAACGTGGTTAACGAGCGGTTAGCGAGTGTAATTGAAAACGACTTAAAACCTTGGTGAGGTTTCGAAACATATTAACGCGAAGTTAGGCTGTATAAACATAGAGTTAAACAAGTTGGTTGAGATAGATAAGAAATTCTTGGGTGGGAATTCGGACGAGGAGTTTAAAGACATATTAGAATAGGCTTTGTCGTTGTTTGAGTTTGTTTTTGTTAATATTAATACGCTTACTCGATACTCGCTTATTAACGGTTTATACGCCGTTACATTTTGTAAAGTATAAAGTATTAAACTCGTTCACGGGTTAGACGTAAAATCCTGTAGTTATATTCGATTAATACATGACGAGATTTAAAAGTGTTAAATACCATGGTATTAAAAAGGTTTAAAAACGGCTTTTATGTTATATATATATAACCCACCTATTTAATTAGTACCTGTCGTTCCGGTAGGTTGTGAAGCCAAGTACATTCGACTTGAGGTTTTTTACGGGCGCTTAATATATTTGTAAGGTGGTATTCTGGTTTCGTTTCGTTGTCGTCGCCGGTTAACATTTACGGCTTACGGTTGAAGGTCGCGAGTTTGCGAACTTGAGAGCGGATCTAAAACGGCTTATACAAGTTGACTTACATAAAATGAAAGATATTTCCCGCCTAGTACGTCTAATTTAATAATATTTGAATCTATTACATACTTTATATGGTACTTGTCGTAAAGTTAATTCAACGTTTTGGAAAATTCGTCTGGTTTATAGTTTTTTCAAAAAAGTTCAACGTTGTCGCCAACTCGAAAATGTTTTAAGGGGGAGCGTCGATCATTAGCAGATTTTTTTATACGTTATTAAGTAGCCGTTATTACGGTTAATACAAATTTTGTAACCTCTCGGATACGTTAAATAAAATATTCGGCTTTCGCGCATAATAATATGACTGGGGTAAAGAAACGTTATACCGATTATATAAAGTTAACGTAATAGTTGTAAGTTATAAAAAACAGGTTAATACTAATGTTAGTCGTATATTTATTATTTGATGTTAATTAATATTTACGTAATAAAAAGCTTTAGTCGAATTGAGTATAAATAACGAAAAACGTAAATAAAATACGTTAAGACTTTCTGATTCACGCGTTCGGTTACGCCGTCGGTTTCGGGATAAGAGGTAATACTTAAGTGTTACTCTACACTAATTACGTCGTAAAGTCGCTTTTGAAATCAACTGGTTTAATTTAAATTATGGTAATCAATAAACGTACTGGAAAACCTATAAAACCGCCAATAGTAATTTAAAACCCTTTTTATGTAAGTTTCGGCGTTTATAGTAATTATAGCCTCGAAGGTAACGGCTTTACTTAAACGATTAGTAATGACCATAAGTTAACGCGGGTTATAAATACTTTTTTAGGATAAGTTAACTATAATGTCGATAGGAAACTCGGTTTAAAGCTGTTCGGAAATCGGGAGGGGTTTAAAAAACCCTTTCCAACGATGTCTTTAATAGATTATACGCTCATAAACATCGTAGTTACAGCAAAATCAGCGGACTACACAATTTAAACCGGGTTAAAAGTTAGTTGTGAAAATAATAGTAATAGTAACGTTGCGACTCGAGTAGCCGATAAAAAGTAAATTATACGTAGTTTAAATTAACGCGGTAATAAACGGCTTGTTAACAGGTACCTAAATACTGTCGTAAAACCGTAAAATTTCATTGTCGTTTACCGAGTATTTCGAAATTAAAACCTTTAATATTTAGGCGTCGTTGGTACGAATATCTGCTAGGAAATATCGATTATCTATACGTATTACGCGTATTGATCGGGAGTAAGTAATATCGCGTATCATAACGGAATCTTTATATTTTTAAAAGTCGATATTAGTAAAAAGTTTACAACCTTTCGGGATAGATTCGTTTGCGACGGTCAATTAGAAAACATGTGTACGCGAAAGCGGCTCGGAAACGGCTTGTTAGGGGCGTAACAATTGGATTTTTCGATTTAAAAAACGTAAATCGGAAAAGTTTTTGGGAATATTTTGGTTTCTCCGTAATAACGTCTTAGGCCGCGTATAATTTGCCGCCTTATTGTAAACCAACTGAAAACGAAATTTCGAAAGGAGTTTAAACCAGCGGAATTTTCGTTGAAACAGCCTTAGTGTGGTTATAAAGCATTTTAGGTTTTTGTAATTTGTTAAAATCGTAAACGGACATACCGTACCCCGAACCTTCGCGTTTTATATTTTTAAATATCTTATAATCCCGAATACTTCTTTGTCGTGAATATCATAGTTACATTCGGCGGGATATAAACAACGAAAGTAATACGTTACTAGGTGTAAGTTACAGCGGTCGTCGCGTTAAAAACGATAACCTCCCAGGTTCTAACTAGAATATTTAGCTTTTAAAAAGGTATCGCGATCGGGGTTTTATTAAGCGAATATAAGCTCGAAAAGGAAATTAAGCTTAAACCATTTAAAAACAACTTTTTTTCGGGCCCCTAACAAAAGGGGGGACCTTTACGGGTTGGACGAAATAATAATTTAATAATCGTCGAATAGTTGTGCATAAAATGCCAGAAAAGGTTCGCGAATTTAAAAAAACCTCGTACTTCTAAAACCGATGTAAAAGCTGCCTATTCCCGGATAACACGTAGCTTTTTTAGGTTTATAAGAATGTCGAAGTTAACCTCGATAACAAATCCTAGGTACTTGGTCTTTTAAACGCCGAATTTGTATTTGGAAATATTAAGGTTAAGTTTCTCAATACTTAATGCGTTGAAGATTTATTGAACTTTAGCGATGTAATTTTCGAAGATACCGTTTGAATAAATAAAGACATCGTTGAATTAAACGAAGTAAAAAATATCCCAAAAAGAAGCGTAACTAATTATTAATATATTATTAAACGGTGACGAAGCGTTGAAAAGGCTAAAGGGAATTGCAAGCTATTCGAAAAATACGTAATGTATACGAAATATAATTTTCTATTAGTCTCCTTCCTTAGTACAAAGCTTGTAAAAAGCGGCTTTAAGATCCAACTTAGTAAACTATTTAACTTTGAAAAAGTTCGCGAACATCTTTTTGATAAAAAAAACGGATAACAGTCCATTTTCGTAATAAAGTTAAGCCGACGATAATCGATATAAAAACGTAAATTACCTTCTGTTTTTTTAACGAAGAGTACCGGGGCGCCCTTTAAAATGCTTTTTATTTAAATATAGCACTTATTAAGTAACTTGTTTAACGTTCTACGTAATATAAAGAGCTTTTTATACGACATGTCGTATAAAGAGCCTTATGGGACTTTAAAGGGTTAACTTTAATTATCGATATGAAAGAAGATTTCGTAATTTGCTTTGGAGCGGTAAAGAGGTAGCTTGTCATTAAGGGCTTTATCAAATAAAGGGGCGAATTCTTTAAGTTCGTCAGGGAGTTTATCGTAAACTGAGACGAATGGTTTCGGGGCAAGTACTTTAGTAATGTCTTCGAGAGAGACGGCAGCAAACCATATAATAGAGGTTTGGATTTTGCGAACATTTCGTAAAATGGCGTGAGATGGAATGGCACCAACCCCTTTTAGCGTTTTTTATAGGGGCGTAAACCCCCGCTCCTAAACGCGATAGTTATTGGCTTGTTTTAAAAGTAATATATATTTTGGAACGTCGTATATAACTTATTGGTACTTTATCCAAAGTTTATTGAAAATAGAGTTATATTGTAAAGAGGGTACGATATAGTCCTATATCCGATAACGTTATTTATTAAAGTCTATATTTCAAAAACTTCAAAAAATGAGTTGTAAGAGAAATCCAGATACGTAGTACGTAACGTCGTCGAGTTGTCGTGGTAAAATAGGAAAACGCGGTGAGTTTAAATGGTCAATAAACTATTTATTCGAGGCATTATAACATTTATAACCTATATTAAATAGAACGTGAATGAAATAAATGGAATGACAGAGTAAATTTACTATAAATGGAGAGTTATTTAAAAACTGGGACGGAGTTATCGATTCGAATTAAAGTCTTGTAATTTTTTATATGCAACTATATATAAAAGTTACACCTTTTCCTCTTAAAGGTCGATAAGATCCTCGGCCGAAGTAAAGTAGATTAATATAACGGTTTTGACATTAAAGCCGCTCGGGCGTTACACCGGATCCCACGGGTAGGTACGGATACAATAGCTATTCTCGTTGTAATGTAAATATAACCCAAAGTCTTTATAACGGGAAAGTTTCGAATAGTTAACCTAAACGACACGTCGTTTAGGAACGGCTCAGAAAACGCTTACATTAATTATAATAACATCGCTTTAACTATCTCAGATGGGCACGTCGTTATTATTATTCCCATTACGTAAGATACTTTCAGTAATAATAGTACCAGTATCGTTATAACGAGTATAAAGGTTATAAAGGCGTTCGTAGATAAGTTAGATACGGGCGACCTATTCGTTATAATTCGCGGGTATATCGAAGGAGAGTAACGTATTGCCGAGTATGTCATTAATAGTTCCCTTTAAAATAGCGAGCTTAGTGGCGGATTTCCAGGCCATGCCGATAGATTTCACAAGTAAAGCCTCTTAAACGTTAAAGAAAACGTAAAATCGTTCATAAACTCCTTATTTTATATTTGTAACCCAAACAATAGTTCTTTTAACCAAGTTAGAGTCGTAGTAATAGACGCAAAGTATAGTTATAAAGGCGTTAAGGTTTTTAGTACCGCCTTCGTCTCCGCGAGCGTAATAACTTTTTATAATAGTCTTTATAAAACCTTACAATTATTAAAAGATAGTGTAAAAGTGGTTTTTCTTAGTATTAGTGAACTTTTGGTTTTTACTTAATTTGCGTATTATCGTAGCTTTTTTATATCGGGAATCGTAGTTTAATATCGGAAAGTTTAACCGGAAAATTAAGCGGTTTACGTTTAGGTTATTAAAAACCGTTAAATAGGACGCCGGTATTGTAATCGGAGTAAAAGGAATTCGAGTTTTCGTTACTTAGAAAGTTGGCGCGATTTCCGGTAAAGAGCGATGTGATAGTTACTTTATTCGTGGCATACGTAAGGGGAACCTTTTAAGAGGGGTATTATCCTGAAGACGTAGGCGTACCGATAACTTCGAGCTATTGGATTATATTTGTTAAATTATTTACTACGTCGGTATTCCGTTATTTTAAGTGTAAAACGTATTTCCGAACGACTTAGTTCCTTTAAATAAGTTTTATACGTAAAGAGTCGGTGAAACGTTTAAATTTAGTCATAAAGTAATCGTATTAGGCCGTTAAGGCGTTTTTAATCTGCTCCTTAACGTATACATCTAGGAATTGCCTTAAAACTTGAGGGTTCAAATTCGACGAGTTGGAAAATAATAATATGATCTTAAGTTATAACCGCTAATAAGCAGTTAAAATACCGTCAGGAAGAAATCAAGGTTTGTATTTAAAGGTACTAAGGCCGGAGCTATCGCCTAAGGTGGTCAAATTCTGCCTATAAACTTCGATGAAAAGAGAAAGGAGAAGTCTTTATTAGTGAGTTGCTATGGAGTTAAGATGGCGCAATCCGGTCACGAAATTTGTGGAAACGTGTCCCCATACGGCTTCCTCCCTGCTCCAGAGCATCGTAAAAGCGTGTATAACTACCAGGGTTGAATCCCTAGTAATACTAGCCAAGCACTAGCCTGTAACATTCAACACGAATTATATAACTCTTCGAATTAAAAGGCCGTTAATCTCGACATTATTACTCTTCTTAAAAGGTTTTCCGAAAGTCTTGATAATGTCTCATGCCCGGAACTTTAATACCAAGACTTCGTCATCTGTTTTTCTCTCTACTTACCCAAGTAATATTGTAGATACAATCTGGTGTATATTTCTCCTTTTTAGTATTCTTCATCTTAGGTAGTTCTTCGTATTGGCAAAGGTTTAGATATTTATCGATAATAGGTGAGAAAAGATCATATTAGCTTAGTAGTTTAGCTTAAAGATATTAATTGTTAGTTACCTCAATATAAAGCTTAACTTAAGTGGTACAAAGTGGTTTGAGGCTGTCAACAGTTTTAAAAAACACTTTAGAATTAGCGAAACCTAAAGTTTTGTATAGGATATACCATTTATCTGGCTTTCACCATAAGAGGACTTTACTTCATAACGTCAAAACAAGTACGTCGATTATCGTAGGACCGTTTTTAATATTAAGGGCGTTTGTTATGGTCTGACCTACGATAGTAAGCCAAGTAGGTACCAAATGGAATTTACTATTGAGGTGCGGAGGAAGACTAGAAGAGGCTACCGTAGCCTAACGTGCAGGACCCTTAGGCAGGTTTAATGCCCAGCCCGTTACGTGCCCTTGCACGTACCGTGCACGGACCGTGCCCTATCCGTATACAGACCGTGCCCTATCCGTATACGAACCGTACCCTATCCGTATACGGATCGCATCCGGCTTGTACCTAAGCCGTACCCTATCCGCGCCCGAACCGGGCTTAGGCTGAGCGTTACCTATTCTATTACGTGTACAGTTACGTAACCTATAGGTTTAATAACTAACGGCCTAAGTCTATAATATACCCCCTTTTCCCCGGATACTGTAAAGGCTACGGCGCCTTTTTGAATAAATACTAAACGCGGGCCGTATCCGCTTAGTACGCGGGTCAAGTTTAAACCGGTAAAATTACGTTTAACATATCGTATAACGTTTTAGCCGGCTCGCCCTATGTTGTTAGCGCCGTATAACGCGTTCGTTAACGCGTCGTATAAGGCCTTTTTCTTACTGTCAGCGCCGTATAACGTATTCGTTAACATATTATATAAAGCCTTTTTTTTACCACTGGTACTGTATAATGTACCCATTAATGCGCCGTATAAGCCCTCTTTTTTACCGCCGGCGCCGTATAACGTACCTGTTTACACACCGTATAAGGTATCCTTTTTGCCGCCGACGCCGTATAATGTGTTTGTTAACGTATCGTGTAAAGTTACGCTTTTGCCTTTAGTCTCGAATAACGCGTCCCGTATAACACTTAACCCTTACCGAATCCGGTTCGTTAATCCTTATAAATACCGACGTTCCTACGTAACCTTTAAAAAAAAATTCCTTTTCCTTTTATATTATCGCCCCCTTTTTACCAACTATCCCGTTATAACATTTTTCACTTTCTTTTTTATAATCCAATTAGCTGTTTAAACTCATATATCTCTAGCTTTTCTTTTAACTTATTATTATAACCGACGTATTTAATGGTTTCGGCTTAGGTTACGTTACCAGCGGAGCCTTTGGAGTGGGCGACAAGCCTTTCTGTAAAGTATATTACCTTATAATATACTAATACCCTACTACTAATTACCTATTATAACCCTTTTACGCTATAGAAGATCTTTTTATCTTCGAAAATAGTCAAGATAACAATAAGCTTCCTTTGTTATAAGCTAAAAACGTTTATATATCGTGTATTAACCAGATTTTGAACTTAAGCGTTTTTTTATTTTACGTTTAAGTTTATTGTATATAAGGGTATCCCGTATATCAGAAGGTTTATGATGAGGTAAATTTACAAAAAAGTTTTCCGAAAGGCTAATTGTTAATTAACTTCTTATCGTAGTATATCTAGGAGATATGTTTATTTACAGCCTTACCTGGTTTACGTGCCTTTTTACGTCAGTGGATTATTACGATAAAGGATAAAGATTATATTTTATCTCCTGTGTGTAAGCGTTAAAGAGATATTCCGGGTTATGGATCCGGTTTTACCCCCACATTTTCCGAGTTGGTTAATTAGTTTACTTGGCTTCTTAATATTGTTCGAGCGTAGGGAGTTTCCACTGTACCGGCTGTATAGGCCATTACTTCTTTAGTTATACACCTACACCGCTTTTTCCTTTCAGGTCCGTATTTACCCCGAACCCTTTCGTTACCTTTTACTACATCGCTTACTTATAAAGATAGGACGCCTTCGGCTAACCGAGATTTAACGCGGAACGTTTTCGCCCTAACCCCTTTTAATTACCGCCGAATACCCTTTCGTAATTTTAGTCTAAAAGAACAGAATAATATAGCCACCTAAGTTAGATCTTTTATAGTTAATATAAGTTTCGGTTTACAAAATGTTGTAAACGACGTTTAGAGCTTGATTATACGATCCCCAATTTTGTTCGTATCCTATTTATTAACTTTTCATAAGAACGATCTGATTGGGCCGACTGCAAGCGGGCGTAAAATTGTGCCCGGGTTGATCGCATTACCAGGGCCTAAATTAACGTGTTATAATCTTTAGTAACACGTTTAAAGGGTTATTTCCCCCGTCCCGCCTTTCGCCTTACTTTTTGTTAACTGTTATCGTCGGCCTTATTTAATACCCCTACCTTTTAACTTCATCCTTTATCGTCAAGCTCTCCTAACATCCATCCTTTTTCGCATCATCCGTTATCGGCCTCTCCTAACACCCGCCCCTTCTCGCATTATCCGTCCTCCTTAACGTTGCCTCGTATACAGCCCTCCTCCTACCAACCCTTCTCCTCAGCGTTTATCGGTTTTCGCTATATATTTTACCATCACCCTCCCCTATTACCTCTTGACGCTCGAAACCAGTCTTAGTAAAATCCCTAACTTTAATAACGCCGGTATTCGTTAAATATAAATAAGGATAATAATAATAAGTAAATGAACTTTTGTTAGGATATGGTAAAATACGCCTTACAGTCGGATATTATACAAAATAATGGGGCAATATTTACTTGGCCTTATTTAATATATTATAACCTCGTCTAATAATAAATTATCTTTTTTATTTATTAGTAAAATGTTATTTCGTGGATATAAGCGGTTTACCTCGAGTTTATCATTTGGTATAAGCTTGACGTTGTCGTCGAAATACCGGGTTATCGTAAACCAGAACATTTTCCCGTTTCATTTCGAATCTATTCAGGGTTATAATATATTAACAATTTCCCAACAATTTCTATTTCCGCTTATTATAACCTTTTCACTTTACTAATATATGATAAAACCCGCCTTTCCCGTCCTTACCACAAGGATATCTTATATTTCAGATTCCTTGTATTTACTATCCTTTATATTATCCGTTACTAAAATTCATCCCGGGTAAGTATCGGATAAAACTTAAAAAGAAAAGGGGTTCGAAACCATATGTTTAACTAAATCTATATAAAATACCGGATATTTGTTAAAGATGTTTAATATGATATTTAACGGGTTCAAAATACCGATTACCCGGTATCAGTTATAAAGTTGGTTAAGTTTTTTACTCGGACAATTAGTTTTAATATTTCGAAGGCCTAGTTAATCCTAATCTCATACTCCATATCCCTTTTCCAAACGTCGTTTACAATTCGCCGCCGTTTTTATTTATTATTTGATATAAGCTATTATCCTTCAATTCAGTTTTGTTCCCTCACGTAAATAAACTAAAAACGTCATAATTCTCCCCGTTAAAATTGTCAACGATTTCGTATCCCCGTTTACTCTCGAAATTGGTAATATTCTGTATTTATTTACCAAACGATTCGGGTTAAACCCGGTAACCGTTAACTCCCGGTTATTTAACGTAAATTGATAAATAGGTAAATACGAAGCTTAATCATATTACAAAAAGGCGACCACGATACGTAAGTACTTTTAAACTTTTTAGTTTACCCGTTTAGTACCGTTATATGTGTATAGGAAATATGTTATAAATAAAAGTAATTCGACTTTTATTAAGGAATGAAATATCGTTTAAAATACGCTTATTTAATTCTAACCGCGATTACTAATAATAAAAATTTTAAACCTATAAAATTTTCACTATACATCCCGAAAGCGTTTTGCGTACGTATTCGTAATTATAAACTACATAACCTTTAACTGGATAAACTCAGAAAGGCAATTAATAATAACCAGTAAATATTGAGGGCCGTTATTAGTAATTGGCAGGTCGACTATAAAATCGACCGAAATATACGTTTAATACCAGTCGGGAATAGAGAAAGGTTAAAATGAAGTTTACCGTAAAGTATGATAAGGCTTCGTCCCATTATACTACATATATATTCGATATAAACGTCGAATATTTACTAATATCTGTTTTTCATAGTAATTTTGTTAAAAAACACGAAATAATATATTTTTTCCTGGATAACCTATAATAGGCGAGTCGTGAATTTATTATAATATCCTTGTTATTAATAATTTCCAATTCGATTATTATAAATAACTATGGTAACGTAATACTTTTCGCTGGTTAATCCCGTAATTTGCAATTTACACTAATTATCCTGCCTTGGGTGGAAAACGTTTAACGCTTTGAAAAATCGTTCAAAGACGAACCTTATATAACAAATCATTCGCTACTTTTGAATCCTATAATTCCGTTAGCATACCCAGACCGAAAATAAGGAAACTACTCGACGTTAGGCCTAACGCGGGCCAGGCCCGCGGCGATATCGCCGGCGCCGCTGTATTGGAATCCCTTAGTGTTATCTCTAATAACGACCCAGACGCAGGCTGGGCCCGGGGTGATGCCGCTTTCGACGGCCCCTCGAAAGCCCCCGACCCTTCTTAAAGATGCATATCGTTGTAATCTAATAGTCAAGCCTTCGTTTCGTTAAATTCCTTTACTTAACCCACTTTAATCTGTATTTTTTTAATATTTGGGTTTATTAATACCACGGTTAATTTAATAATAGAAATAGGCTACAAGACCCGCACGCGACGTCCCTTTATCTTGGACTTATCTTATAATTTACGGGTTAACGTATCCGAGCGGGATCTCTAAATTACGAGCTTATACCTTAAGTGGTATTGGAAAAGGGAAAGGACTTCGGCTTATTTAGCCTGGCGTTTCGAAATCAATCGTGGTAAAAAAAATACTCTAATTCTTTATAATCCATTAAAATAGTAAACGGTAAACGGATAATACATGATTTTAAAAACCACGTTTTTAAATAGGATATCAATAAGAGGAATTCTTTATCGTAAATAGTATAGTTACGTTTTGTATCTGTTAATCGTATGGAGTAATAAGCTATTAGCTTTAAAATACTATCCTCGTTCTATTACAACAAATACCCTTTTAACGCCGTTTCCGAATAATGAGTTTCTACAATGATAAGCCGATTTGGATCCCAATATAGCAAAATCGGGTTTATAATAAAGATATCCTTTAAGGTTTAAAATGCCTATTCCTTCCGTTTCGTTTAAACCTAACGAATACCTTACTGCGTTAGGCGGACGAAATGATCCGTTAACCTTAAAAAAATACTAATAAAATTACGATAAAAGTTAATAAAGCCTAGAAAAATTTCAACCTCCCAGACCGTACGTAGTAATTCCCACTCGCGGATTACCCGGACTTTCTCTGGGTCGGCCCGGATACCTACTTTTACCGTCATAATAAAGTTCAAGTATTTTACCTCCTTGATTATAATTATACTTTTTTAAATCTAAATTTAATTCCGTATTACGAAAACGTCCTAAGACCACGCGAAATTTTGCTATATAATCGTATTTAATACTTAAAGAAAGATTTAGGAGGTCGTTTAGGTACTTTGAAACGAAATTATCCAAAATATCTGTTATTACGTAATTAATATATCGCTAAAACGCCGTTAACGTTCCCGCCAACCTAAAGGGGGTAACTAGTTATTTAAATAACCCGAATCGCGTAAGAAACGCCGTTAAATCCTCTTACCTAAGTGCTATTCGAATACAGTAAAATACCGTTCGAATATCTAATTTTGTAAGCTATATCAACTTGAACAACATATGTAAGGTCTCTTTAATTAAAGGTAAAGAAAAACGTTTTTACTTTATGATTTTATTCAATAATCGATAATCGATATAAAACCGTTATCCCCCCGGTTTACAAATTAGTAATACCGGCATCATCGCCGATAGAAAGCTTGTCTGAACATAACCCTTATTTACTAATTTTATAACCTGTCGTCAGAACTTAAAAGGTTGATTTCGTAATATCGAATATAACGGTCCTGAAATTTATTTAAGTAAATATTTATGTTCGTTCGGTTAAATGTAAATATAATATTCGAGTTTCCCTTTATATAGGGGTAAGGCTATAATTTTATCATTATCAAATAGCTCGCGAAATACCGTTAGTTTAGGTAAAAGACGCGACTAATCCTTTTCTTACTTAATCTTAGTCTTCGTTATTACTAATAAAATCCGCATTATCTCGTTAAATATTATAATACAAGCTATTTAAAACGGGTTCCTATACGTTATACCTTTTAATACGAACATTACGTTAACCCAAGGAAAACCAAACCTATTACACCCTATATATCTTCCGTTTTAAGGCGTATCAATACTACGTCAATAACTAAGCCTTCCTAACCTTAAATTACCAAACGGTTACCGCTCGCGTTTAAAATTACTTATTAATATCGTATTTAAGGCTTTACAAAAATTATATCCTACGTTATTCCGGGAATAATATATACTAATATCGGGTTTGACTATTTATTAATATTTATACGAATTTTTTTTCATTTAGGTAATATGCCTATTTTTTTGTAATCTTCATATTGTTCCGAAATTTTACGAATATAATAGCTAAATTTACTATAATCTTAACCGTTATATTAAAGCCTCATTTATAATATAATAATAATTACGATTAAAATCGATTAAAGTATTTAAAAAGTAAATGTTATTAAAAAGTATAAGGATAAGAAATGGTTTTTCGTTTATACGTATTTTAATTAAACGAAATTATATTTAGGAATTAGGCTTTTCCCGTCACCGTTAATAAAGAACCTTTCTTTATCTTTTTAACTTAGGCCGTATATACTTACTAGAAAGGTAACGCTAGTCGGAGGTCGTAATTACGTTAAAAATGATTAAGTAAATTATAATGTACGTAATGCCCCTAAATAAGCTTAGTTTAACGGTTCTTTATTATCGTCCACGTTGCCTTACATCCCTAGTTTTCAATACGTACTTAACGGGTTTATTAAAATAATTAACCGAGATATCGAAAAAATTAGCCACGATTACCACGGCCCTTTAATGAAAGCGCTTAAAAGGTATAAACTTCCATTATAACCGTATTACTTTCCGGCCGTTAGCCTTAAACGTATTTCACTAATTAACAACCAAAACTTTACTTTAAATTTAAAAACTTTGATTTTTCGGCAAGTTTACAATACTTCTTTAGGGCTACAATATAATCTACCCGATTAACACTTATTGTAATAAACTTATCGCGAATACGTAACGATACGCGAAAGCGTAAGTAATTATACTTTACAGCCGAAGAAAAATTTGAGTCGCCTAATTAAAATAAAAGTATCTCGAATCTAATGTCTAATAGTGTCTATAGTTCCTTATTACTTATAATCAAGCCCTCGAGTTCAACTAATACTTTGTTCGCATAATATAGGTCATCGAAAACCGCCTTAGTGTAATCGAGAAACTTCCTTATATTATAACTACCTTCGTATCTTCCGACTTCGTAATAAGCTGTAACCGATTGTTTTACCATCGCCGTATAATATCCCTATTCGTGAAAAAACGCGTACCGACCCTTTTCGATTTACATCTTATCCTTTTTCAATATAAATTCGATCGTTTAGAGCGTCGCCGCCTACGTGAAAGTAAATTCGTTAAATTGCGGTCAGTTATATTGTTTCCGTTCGCCTTAAACCGGTAAAAATCTAATACGAATCGCGGCCAATTCGATTTCGAACTATTAGATTTTTACGACGACTTAAATAAAGTCGGACGTAAAGTCGATGATTAAAGTCAATTAACCTGTTTGTTACAATCGTTTAACAGCCGACGCGATATAGTTTACGATATTTTATAAATGAAAGATGTCACCCTCAATCAGCTCCAAAAGGGCCAGAGGTATATTTATAAAAGTGGAAAACTAGGTATTCACCAACGGCCCATCCTTTCCAATAACGTTAAAGTATAATATCAAATTATTAACGTTTACTATGAATTCATTCATTATGAGTAATATTTTTTGGAAAAAAATACAAAAAAACTTTAATAATATATTATAATCTAACCTACAATAGTAAGTGACGTAAATATCAAATGGGATTCATTACTAAGGTGCGGAGGAAAATTAAAATAGGCTACCGTAACCTAATATATAGGGCCCTTAGTTAAGGTCAATACCCAATCCGTTACGTACCCTTACACGTACCGTACACATGCCATACCCTATCCGTACACGAACCGTACCCTATCCGTACACGGACCGTACCCTATCCGTACATAAACCATATCCGGCCTATACCCGGGTCGTGCCCTGTCCGCGCCCGAGCCGGGCCCAGACCAGGCGTTGCCCATTCCATTACGTGCACAGTCACGTAACCTATAGGCTCAATGGCCAACGGCCTGAGTCCATGATAGCGTCATTGACTTAACGCCGTGCCGATTCCTTATATAATTTCTTCAATACCTTACCGTAAACTCTATCTTCTTTTTAGGTACTTGTTAATAGTAGATATTCACTCTTTAAGAGTGTGTACGCTCCAAAAACCAGAAATGTTAACACCAAGCTGTTAAGGCCTACAATGTCGTTCAGGCCTTTCCCCGCCTTTTAAAGACGTACCTTTTAATCTATAAAGCCTTCAATCTCTAGATTAAGGATATCATACACTTAGTGAAGTAGTGTGTATACACTTTCGATCTTTCTAATGCTTTAGTAGGCTTTTACAAGCACCTATTTACACTTAATCCCTATTACCTTAGCGTCCGTTTGAAATTCTGCCATCGTAAAGTTGGTATTAGTATAGAAAAAAACGATGTTAGGTGGGCATAAATATGACTTAATTTATAGTATTATTCACTTTTTTCCAATGTATCCTTTACTAATAAGGACTTTAAAAACTTAAATCCGTAAAAATAGGTTTCGAAGGTAACAACGTAAAGAATAGGCTTGTTATTTAAGTAAAACACATTAATAAATACTTTGTAATTAAAATCCTTGTTGTCTTTTAGTATGAACTTAAATATTCAAGAGGCTTAGGTATACGTTTGGCAGTAATAGAAAAGCTTTTTAATAGCTTTTGAAGTAATGTATTCTATATTATCAGGCCTTATGGACTTCAGTACTTTGTATAGCCTATTAACAGTAAAATAATTAAAGCGCTAGTATAGTTAACGTATCTTTAACTTCGTCAGGTTTAATACCGTTACCTTTTCGCCTAAAAGATAAAACTATAAGAACCACCACTTAAAGACGAAGAGAAACTTTTAGCCGTTTTAATTAATTTTTTGGCATTAACGTTAATATTGATGCTATGGGTTTTTATATCATTCAAGTAAAGAAGGAAAGATATAGGGGACTTAAGGATGTAAAACTTAATTAATCTAATAAAAGTTTAAATTATCGGTATTTCTATTGATAATAATTATTCGCTTGTACTGAAGCTAACTTTAAATTTACCGGTATCTTAACGATTAATATTATTAGTAGTAATATTTTCTTGACATAATGCCACGTATTACGAATAGCTTCATATTAAGTATCGTATTGCCATTGTATCCGGCATAATATCTTAAAACTTATAGTTCATATAACGATCGTAAAGGTTAAAGATATATAAGGGGTTAGAGGATTAATTAGAGCTAAGGTAAGGGTTTTCGTCACTTAAACAGTACAAAAAAGCGTTGTCAGCTAATTATTAGGCCGCGTTAAAATTAATTTTTATACCACTTGATTTATATAGGGGTATGGTCGCTGTTAACAATTTTTTTACCTTCGAAGTTTACTTTATAAATGAAGTAATCTCATCCAGAAGTAATAAAATATTGGATATAATCTATTAGCTGTTTATTATCACGTTCGATAGAAGGCTAGTAAGTTAACCAATAACTGTATTTACCACAAATCCAACATCTTTTACCACTATTACGACGATAGTTTTTACGGATAACAGGTCTGTTGAAATTTTGCCTTTGTTATAGACAGTGAAATTATAGCTTCAAATCTGAAGCCGTTAAACTAGATTTTAAAATTTTAAGGCGCTTATAACCATACTTGCAATCGACGTCATATATTAGCGCGTAGTCTCTTTCATCCACTTCGCGGAAGTTAATAACTTAAGTGTATATATCAAACGAGTTTAGTATACGCGCCATCACAGTCGTAAACAAGGAACTTAACTAATTAAAAAAAAATCTTAAGTGGCATTTGGGTGTTATAGAGCGTATTTAAACTAGTTTATGCATATAACAACTATATATACCTGTTCACTAAGCGTAACTTTATCAGTGTAGGCCTTTCCCATCATTTACTAGTATGAAATAAGCTGATCAAGTATATAATTTAACATATCTGCCGGTATTTCTTCCTCTTTTTTCTTTACTATTATCGTGGTTTACCTTATGGTAACCAAATTCGTATGGTATTACGTAAAGTTGATATCGTATTCGAAGTAGCTTTTTATGTCATCTTAAATTTCGCGAAAGATTATTACTCGTATTAGAAATGTTAGGCAGTAATTTTTGGCTTACTCTTTAAGGATTTTGGAACAGTAAATAAAAACTAAAAAGAGAGACCTTCATCCACTTATATATAGTCAGAAAGAGCATTATCATCGTATTGAAAAAGATTTTAAAGCTTTCTATCATACTTTCTAACGTTATTACAGATATTGTTAAAGTCCGTAAAAAGCTTATAGTTCATATTAACCATCTTGACAAGTCTTGGCGGGAAGTCGTAATAGTCGTTCTAGTTTTCGTTGGTATTTTCTAATAATTTAAAAGTTAATGCTTTCGAATCGCAGTATTTTAGGTAATTTCTAGTCGACTGAGCCAAGGGGTAAATTACTGTAATAGGAGCTATAATAGGTTCACGCGTATAGGCATACTTGCTATAGGAAGCTTTTTAAAGGACTTAACGATTTTAAATAAGGAGTTAAGGGGTAATGGAAGCTTAGTTATAGGGATTATTTCAAAAGACTTGACTATCTTACTTAATTAACCATATAAAGCCTACATTAATACCTTTTACCGCGTAAATAGCTATTGTTTTACGTGGTTTACTACCGCTTAAAATTATTCCCATTATCACATAAAAGTGTTAAATTACCAAGTATATCAAGGGGTTCCTTATAGTTAACGTGTTAAAAGACTTAACTTAGTCAAGGGTTAAGGGTAAGTCCCCTTTAGTGTGTATAAAGACTTTAAGGGTATTTAATATCATTTCTCTAAAGACGTGGATTTTAAAAGAATTCCTCAAGTTAAGCCAACTCTAAGAGAGTTTCTACCAAACTGTTATAGCGTTTCTCTAACACTTATATCCCTCGTCGTTCTAATTTTAACTTTAACTTAAACTTAATAGTTTTTTTTAAAAAAAATTGCTTTCTATGTGTCAATTATGAAGTTGTCAAAAAACTTACGAAACTTGCGAAAGGCGCGGTCGCCGCGGTTAAGTTTTTCGCCGCTATCTTATTCGAGGATGTTACAACTAATGAAATTTACTAGGTGTTTTCCCGTTAATTATTCGTTAAAATCTTGGGTACAAAACTCTTTATCATAGTTTTTGGAAAAGACGGATCCAAGGGTTTCGATTACCATTAGTAGTTTTTGGAAAGATGCTATCTTAAGGTTTTAATTAGCATGGTATTTGGTGCGCGAAAACTTGGTGATTTCGAGGTGTAAGGGTAAAGATTTTATATAAAGGATAAATGTGAAGTTTATTTATTATGGTTATTTGGCGTAAGACTTAATTGTTTCTATAGTAATAGTACCCATAGTACTACCAACTGTGCTATTTACCAACTTGTCGATTTAAAAAAATTAACGGATAATCTCAACGCTATTCTTTAAAAAGGATCCGTAAAATTTCTTAGTATTTTCAATAACGATACCGTCGCTACCTCCAAGCTGCCGTAAAAACCACCACAACTTTAAATTTTTCTCTGATTATTATTGTTAAAACCAACGCAATTTGTAGGAGCATTTCGCAAAAATCTTTCTTTACCCCAGCCGTTGTTATTAACGTAAAGCGTAACTGGAAAGTAGCTTCTTCTTCTACTTAGATTATCTGTGCTTAACCTAATAAGCACTAATCAGTATTGGTAGGGCTTTAAACGTTGCAACGTTGTCGATTCGAGGCTATAGTCTAAGTAACAGTAGTATTGCATGGTCAAGTGGTGGATGTATTATTCTAGGTTTGGCAGACCGTTAGTCAGTCTGCATAGTAATTTGTACGGCCAATTGATTGGTCTGTGCACTAGTGTAAAGTGGGTTCATACTGTACTTAACTTACAGCCAATGCAGTAGGCCCACACAAAACAATACACTTTACTTGCAGTCAGTATAGTCAACTTTACTATAAGTAAAATTAACTTTTTGCACTGCAATTACTACTATTCTTACAATATTGGTATTACACCGTTTTTTATAACTTACAATCATTATATCAACCCTATACAACCTGTCTAACTTTTATTTATTACGATTACAAAACCGCGTACAAAAGCTAGCAATTTTTTCTAACGTATCCGCGATATTATAAAATTGGCGCAAACCTCAATAACGATTACTCAATAACGTATGAAAAAAGCCGTTAACAAATAACGCTTCCCCTTAAAATGATTTCGGGTTATTAATAACATCTAACTTTTTTTCAGAAATCACAAACCAAATAAAAGTTCGAAAAACTAAATTAGTTTTATAACAAATACTATATTTTGTATATAATGAATTCTTAAATTATCGAATTGAATGTTGAGGAAAAGAAACATCCCCGGTTTTCTTAAATTAAGTGATCACAATTACTTTGAACCCGCTCCCGAACTAACGAAACCGCGATTTTTAACCATCAGCTATTAATATTATAGATAACAATGGAGAAAAAAAACCTAAATATCACGTCAAGAATATTTTACACACCCGAAATAAACCTTAAATAAGTTTCCCCCGTCTTAATACCCCCTAATACAATAGGTATTAATGATTTAAATAGGTTATATAAATTAAACTTAACAGTTTTTT
Organism: Anisogramma anomala; assembly: GCA_038502455.1. NCBI lineage: Eukaryota > Fungi > Ascomycota > Sordariomycetes > Diaporthales > Gnomoniaceae > Anisogramma > Anisogramma anomala. The sequence continues at coordinate 1,332,327 of JASMMZ010000012.1, read as the reverse complement.
TTAAAAAAAAAATCAAATTCCGTGGCTCTCGACGCTTTAGAATTACATTATAAATCGGCCGAACACTCAAACAAACCCACCCATTCATCCTGTGAACGGGCCTAAAATTCTATATTTCACGTTACTAAACAATATAAAAGCAGTTACCTCATAAGTACTGAATACATGCTAAACTTATATTAATATTATGACAAAAATTACTTGATTTCATTTTTATAGTGATCATTTTTCAAATTATCGTCTAAATTATAAACATTCAACATTTTCTTACCCATTTCGACCAATTTACTCAATTTACTCTCAATACGCTCTAACATGTTATCAATAAGCTTTAAAACCTCAACCAACCACTAAGTCGCATCCAACTAGGCTCCCTACTCGCTCGTGAACCGCGATACCTATGTTTATTTTGAATATACTCTATTTAACTAAAAGCCATACTCCTCGTTAAAAGTTTACACGATCCATAAGCCACCCAAACGAACAAAAGTGGCAAATACTAAACCTAGACCCCCGTTAATATACACCTTTCTTTACATTATCCGACATATTTTTATAACTTTCTTAACAACGAAAGTATTGGAATAGCAGTCAAATGCAATACAGTTAAGTCAGCTTTACTTGCAGTAAAGTTGATTGTACTGACTGTAAAATTGGCTGCAGTTTGTGAGACTACACTGCAAGTGTAGTGCAGTAGGTTCCCACTTTCAAGTGGGGTACAAGACAAAGCGTTTGGCCATATAAATTAGTATGCAAATCGGCTAGCGGCTTGCCAAACTTAGAACTTACAAACCTCAACCAACAATATCAACGAAGCACCAATTACTTCAACCACAGTGATTCGAATCGACTACATTACAACGATAAAGAACTACTAAAAATGATCAGTGTTCATTAGGTTGAGCACAGATTGGCTAAATAGAAGAAGTTGCTTTCTGGTTACGCTTTGTTTGTTTAGGTAAGGTAAAAGAAAGGTTTTTGCGAAGGTATTCTATACGATATGTAGTTATTTGCCGCAACAAGTAGGAAAGATTTATAGTCCATACAGTTATTCGTAGCATTCTATAAGTACGCAACTATATTGCTACTTAAAAAACACTAATAAATATTTATTAATCATTTTTAAAGGCATTAAAATTAACCGCCTAAAAGTCTCAAACATTACTCAATCGGCAAGTTGGCAAACGGCTAAGTTAGTATTATTACGGCTTCTATTACAGGTATTATTGTTATAAACTTTTTTTTTAAAGAAGAACTAAGTCCTACGACCTTTAACCTATATCAACTTTAATAGAAAACCTATCACTTACTTCCTTACACCACTTCTTTTTCTCTTACTACATTAATTTAATCGTTAAGATCTCTATTCCGAGAAAAAACATCAAGTCGCTCCAAAAAAGCCACGTCGCGCGAATTCACGTTAAATCGCTATATCTACATGCCTCAAAATCGCCAAGTTTATATGCCCCAAAATCGCACAACCCACATGCCTCAAATCGGCAAGTCAATTAGCAAGTCTTATACCAGCTAAAATTTCACAATAACTTTAAAACGCACTAAAATAGATGCCGTTACTAATCCCATTAGAAAGGAGGCAATTATTACCCTCGGTGCTATCTTCGAAAAGCACTACAATAAAGTAATATGGTTTACCGACACTACTAAAGATTTTACCCCAAAATACCTAACCAACGTAACCGGCCATTTTATTTTCGACAAAGATACTATTAAAATCAGCTGTAGACTTATAGCCTTCAACAACTTTTAAGAATAGTTCCAAAACTAAAGTTTAGATATATAGAAAAAGGCGGAAAAGTAAGCAAAAATAAAACTAAAGGTTGAACTATTTACTCGAGGAGTTAAACTCCCTGCAAAAGAAGGGGAAAAAGGCAATCTAGCGAACCTACTTGAAAAATACTCCACGAATAAAAACCCTTAATAAACCTTAATCAAAGGCAAAGGGATTACTAATAACAATAACTCTCAACGCATACACACACGTTTGCAAAAACCTGTCCAAGCTCAAATACGTTTTTTAGACCCTTAACGTGCCAGTATTACCGGGCGAAAATAATTAGTTAACCTATATTGAACTAACCCTTAAGTTTACCGGTTAATTAAGTAGAAACCTTGACGAACCCCTTAACACCAAGAGGATTATTACTAAGTTACCCGCAACGGAAACCCTTAAACCTATTTCCCCTAAGCTCTTTAACACATCCAATTTTAGCAGCCAAATTAAAGAAGGACCGGCTTTATGCGCAAGTTTACTATAGGCACGACTACTGGCTTTTTCCCTTTAAATTAAGTTAAAGGTAACTATCCGACTCACTAGTACTAATAACTTTAGTTCTTACCTTAGCCAAGAGATATAAAATGTCCTTACGACCAGTATATTACCCTTCCCCCTCGACGTGTTCCCATGGTGGATATGGACTGTACAGCAATCACTATATTCGTCAAGATTTGTGAAAGAAAAAAGAATTATAACGGTAAGCCATACAATCTCCTCGACGTTAAGTTGAGCACATTCTTTAACATCTGACGCCAAATAAAAGTTGTATTGCCAGGTTTTTACTCTTTATTTCCCAATATTCTTACCGGCTAAACCAACATTACTACATTCAATACCTAACGAATTGTTTCTCCTTCCGCGAAATCTATAATAGCTTAAAAAGTTATTTCGAGTACGATATTAACCTTACCCAATACTGTACTAATTAGAATATGATCAAGTGGTCTTATGTACTAAATTACAAGAAAAAGTCGCAAAGTAAAATTAACCTCTTTAATCAGATACTTAACAGACTGATGCTTTACTAACAAGTAATAGAGACCATATAAGCTAGTGAAGGCACCTTATACTAACAGGTCCAGCAAGCCGTTACGAGCTATAAAAATTTAAATACGCTTTCCAATACTCCGATACCACCTACAAAGGGTTCTTTAGCCAACTGCGTTCCTTATTAGCGACCGTAACTACTCGAATCTCCGGCTTATCTGGTATATACCTTTAAGGTTCGGAATTCAGTAACGAAAAGGAAAACTATCCGCATTCGTACTATATTAATCGATGGTACGAAAGAGCTAGGTAGTACGGTTAATAGAAGGTCCGGACCTTTACATACAAAAGAGGGTATTTCTCTTCCTTAAGGTTTTCAAACCGGCTAAACAAATTTACCTTAAACTTAAAGAAATATTATATTTATAACAAATAAGGATAATAGTTAACAAGTTATACTGCCGCCGAACGTAAAGTAAAATAGGTAATATATTACATGTGATTCCTCTTTACTTTTAACTGTAATTATATTAAGTAAGTTATACAGTTTAAAGGAAGTAAAAATAAAGAGGAGTAAAATAATACAAAAGCTATTAATTAATACGATTACACTGAAACTGGTACTAACCCGAAATCAACGTAATAACTAGCTAACCACGCCTTTTCATACCGTTTTACAGGTAAAGACCCCTACTGTCGACATAAAGATAAAGACCCTAACCCTATAAACCTCTTTACTATTCAAAAACTTTACGCGAAATAAGTCTTTTGAGCCATTATATCGGATACGAAAGCGATATAGTACTTAACAAAAAGTTATTCGCAATATATCGTGTTACGAAGGAATACTAATACTGCTAAGAAACTTTACCACGCGAATACTAGCAAGGCCAAAGTTAGCTTTAACCCTAGAAAAAGGCTATTTTTACTAGGATCGACAACGGTTAAAACTGTTATAAACTTTATTATCTTCCATATCTTGAAATACCTTACCACATTTCTCCTTTGCCTAAAATATTGAAAACCTCGGCGTTAACGTTAATATTAAAACTAACGAACTTATACAAGTTAAGGCCGGTAAAATGTTTCCACTTAGCCTTAAATGTTCGTATTTCTGGTTTCATCTTTGAGGGATAAATGCAATAATATTAAACTTGACAGAAGCGAAGCTATATCAATTACATCGTAGGTTTAACCATCCGGTAACTAATGAGTTTTACAAGGTTTCAAAGGCAACTAGTTGCGAAAATATAGACTTACTAGCGTTAAAAGTAATCGAACGGCTTTGCCACTACTGCTAAATACACTTCCAAGCCCTTTTAAGGTTTAAATTCACATTAAAGAAAAACCAAGACTTTAACTCGGAAGTTTTAGTAAACGTATTATACCTGAATAGCAAGCTAATATTATATGTTATAAACTTCGCTACGACTTTTTATAGCGCAAGTTTCTTAAAACCATTATAGTAAATGAGAAATAGGAGGCACTATGTACTTCATGGATAAACAGGTACCTTAGGTCACCAAACGAACTAATTTACGATACCAGTACCAACTTTGTTAAGATAAAGATTTAATATAAACAGGTCTTAGTTAAAGTTTACTAAGGTATTGACAAGGTTGAAAGGGTATCCACCCTTTTACAAAGGGCCTATAATATCCTTATACTGGAAATCAAAAGCTTTATAAGCCAAAAAAACACGACTTTAAATAACGGTAAAATGTCTTAACGATACTATTGGTTTTAACGGACTTACACCAATTCGGCTAGTATTTAGGGCCTACTTATATATAACAATTAAGTTGTCACCTTTATTAAGTACCCAAAAACGTGTCATAGCATATATTAAAGTCTTCAAAAATCTAGGGAAGGAATTGGTACGCCGCCAAGTTAATAATAACCTTAATACCAGAAACTAGCCCTTGACAACAAATGTGCTATTACTTCCCCTTTAAAATAAAATATTTACGTGGCGCGATTTGGTCAAATAAGATAGGTCGTATAAAATCTTAAGTATCACTAATTTAAACGTAATGGTTAAAGCTACTAACGACCCCGTAACCTTCCGAGTTACATAGATCAAGTCGTACTGAAGACCCCTTAGGACACTTAAGTTTAAAGAAAATCCCGACGTTGATAACCTCTGATCTAAGAAAATTAGTTAACATGACCTTCCGAAGCCAATTATTAACAAACCAATGAAACATTGACGGCATAGACGACTACCCAAAAGGAAGATACACATTAAATAAAGGGATGTTGATAGGGACTACAGGCCTTAAAAGGCATATACAACGGCATAGATGTTTAAAAAGAAAAGTCCGACGAAAAACTTACCCTTAAGCTACATGTCAAAGGCATTATCAACATACTAGGTAAGTTCTTTAAGAAAAGTTACCAAGTAGAAATTAACGGCCTCCTATTATTAAGGGTTATACAATTTGTACCGTTAACGTAATTTGAATGCTAAAACTTTATTATCGTTAAATCTAGAATGGTTAACGAGGTTAAGAGCAAAACAACGGACCGGCCATACGAAAAGTTATAGTTAATCGTTTAAAAATACGGTAATAAAGGTAAAACCTGGATCCTTATTCCATCGTCTATAATTCAAACGATCAGCTAACGTTTAATCTTCGCTATTACTGTTATCTTGACTGCTAGCATAAAAGATTAGTTTACACTTAATAGTCAGGATATCACATAAACATATACATAGTCTGCCACCGATTTTTGACGAATTATACTACTAAAACTATTGAAAACATTAAGGGATAAGTTTACGACTAACACTATAATACGTTATATCAAGCCTTCATACGGATTAACCGAAACATTCGCTTATAAGTTTTTTAACGTACTAGGCGTATTTTAAAAACAGACTCGGCATAAAGATTTTAACCTTTAACCCGTGTTTGTTAATTATCAAGGACGAAGACTTTGGCATCGTAAGTATTTAAACGGACGATACCATCTTTTTCAGCGATATTAAGTTTATGAAGGCGAAATAGTATACCATCGAAAAGTTAGGCCTTTAAAAATGTAAGCCTATCAAAAGGTTAGCCGAAAATATATAACTTAACTTTAATGGATCGTTAATTCGTATCCATAGTATTAAGGCTTAAACGGCACTTATATTATCCTACGCCAAAAGGGGTCAGCCATAAGTTTGATGATTATCCACAAAACCGACAAGGCAAAATCACAAAAATATTTAAAGTAAAGGACTCGTACGGCCTACATTTCCACTTTATGTTAACTGAAAACATCGTACGATCATTCATTACAGCAAAAGTATTGAAACCACAGGACGAAAACTTTAACAAATTAAGTAAACGGGTTTAATAGCAAATAAATAATATAAAACGAAAAATTAACATATTATTTATCAATTTAACGAAGGCGAAGCTAATAATCTTTACGGATAGGTTATTTGTCAATAATACTAACCTTATATCGTAAATTGACTTCCTAATAATATTCGTCAACGAGGATAAGTTTAAAAGGCAATTTACAATCACTGGAAACCTTATATACTAGATATCCATTAAGTATAAACGTATAATACGAAACGTATAAACCTCGAAAGTTTAGGAAATAATGTCAAGCTTTAATATCAGTATGGTAACTAACGGCACATTAAGGATTATAAACAAATAACCGGGATTTCAACAGATATTTATAGTAATATATATCAACTCCCAAAGCTTTTATGAATACCTATTAAAGATAAGTTCGATTAATGAAAAACACCCGATAATAGACGTAATAGCGTTAAAAAAGACATAGAAAACCCGTGAAATCGATAATTTCCGGTAGATTAACGGTAAAAAAAACCTTATTAATGCCATAACTAAGGCTACCCCTAATGATACCTTGGAAAGGTTTATAGACAGCAATACACTAACCATACGAATTAAGGAATACATAAATCGTCTGGTATGTAACGTAAAGAAACAAGGTTACCCTAGTAAATTAGAAGTCCGCTAAGGTAATAATGGTGATAGAAATAGTTTAAACTACTGGTAAAAGGTACTTAATTGGTAACGTACCTAATTTGTATAAGTTTGTGGCGAAAGATCTCGACACGGGATCTAAGGAATGAAGGCCTTGGAAGGGTGAAACAGAAGGGCTATGAAGGGCCGTAATTAAGGTTGATTTTAGTACAGATTAATCGGAATTAATAGGGGTCTGGCTTATTGTTGGCTTACGGATTAAGAAGGAATTTTAAAGGTTGCCACCAATTGATAGCAAGCTACGCTAGCGTGAAAGCACAAAACAAAAAGCCGCTAGTGTTAAAATAGCAGTCAAATGCAGTACAGTCAAGTCAGCTTTACTTGCAGTAATGTTAATTGTACTGACTGTAAAATTGGCTGCAGTTTATGGCACTGCACTACAAGTGCAGTGCAGTAGGTGCCCACTTCAAATTGGGGCACATACCAAAGCGTTTGGCCATATAAATTAGTGCGCAGACCGGCTAGTGGTCTGCCAAACTTAGAACTTACACACCTCAACCAACAATATCAACGCAGCACTAGTTACTTCAACCTTAGTGATTCTAATCGACTAAGTTGTAACGATGAAGGCCTACCAAAAAGAAACCTAAATATACACGTTATTCAACCGCTCGTTAACATTGAAAAAGCGACTAATGAACGAACAACTTACTCCAGCCTTAAACGCTAAAAACTTGGCGAATTTTCCCAACTTTTTAACTCCTTCATTTAAATTTAAATTTGGGTCTAATATAATACACATATTGCGAAATTTACGGTCAATCGCACCGAATAATAATGAACAATACCGGACCCCAATATCTCACCACTTTTTAACAATTTCGCAGCCTTTACACGAATTTAAACCTACCATCAGTCTTTTAACGAAATTTCTTAAGGTTAGAAACCATCTTTTAAATGAACATAAAATACTTTTATTCACAAATACTATCCGGACATATATAAATCTTGCGCACGATAGAAAACTACATATTCGTTAACATAAATCAACCGACTACAAAATAGGCATACTCACATCTCTGATAGCCTTGTCCACTTCAGCTACAAATTGGGGATTCATCGTAATAGTTATTAACAATAACAACAAAAATCATTTCTTTTCACTTAATATGAAAGCTATATTGAAGAAAGGGGTGAGGCATTAATGATACTAAAGGTAGTTATAAAAGGTAAAGTTTTATATTTTTAAAATGGGGCCTACGAAACTATTTATAAAAAGTTCGGCAAAAGGTCTAGTACAAACTCTTTCTACGTGGTACCAAACTATTAAATAATTAAAACTTTTTACACGATAATACGACATTTTAAGCCGCTTTAAAACGATTATTACGCACCTACCATACCTATTCAATTTATCAACTATTGGAATATCAGTCAAATGCAGTAAAGTTAAGTCAACCAAACTGTCAGTTTAGTTGATTGTATAGACTGAAAATTGGCTGCAGTTTGTGGGACTGCACTGCAAGTGCAGTGCAGTAGATACCCACTTCAAAGTGGGGCATAGGACAAAGAATTTGGCCATACGAATTAACGTGCAAACTGACTAGCAGTCTACCGAACTTAGAACTTACAACTCAACCAGAACCAATTTCAATGCAGCACCAGTTACTTCGACCACAGTGATTCGAATCGACTACATTGCAACGATAAAAACCTACCAACATTATTACTATTTATGAATTGTAGGGGTTTTATTTGGTATATTATTCGTTATAAAATTTGCCGGATTATTATTACCATTAAATCACCTAAATTCTTTGAATTTTTCTCTTTGTATGTTTTGCAAACAGTTATTAAGTTATTTTTCAAACGCTTTTTACTAGTTATTTCAAGTCTGGAAATGTATTTGAATAGACTGCGGGAATCGGTATATATAACGATTAAAATTGATGGTGTTTTTAACGATTTGTTAACTATATTCAGTGTTTTTTACGTAAAAGTATCTATATTAAAAGCTGTTATTATACCATAAATTTCCGAAATTCGCACATTTTGGCTAACCTCTATGTTCATAAACAATAAATTGTAAAAAGGTTTCTTATAATTAAAAAATTATATTTCTGATTGTATATACTCGTTAACGATTATAATAAAAGGTTCTACTTATAACAACAAATCAACTTTACTAATACAGAAATCTTTATGAAGATTATCGATTTGATAGTCCATAAATCTATAGCCATTATATTGATTACTCGGTCCAGATTATTTATCAACTACTTCAATCGTTGTCGGTAAGGTCTCTATACGTTAATGTAGTAGAGGAGTAGTCAAAAAAATTTGTATTGTAGTAGTAAAGATAATATATCAAAGGGAGAAGAGGCATTCGTAGATTGCACGCCACAGGTAAAAGGTTATAACCTCTTACCCAGATAGTGGCACTTTACCAAACACTTTACTAATCCCTCTTCTGGGTAGTAGCACTCTATCGAATACTTTTTAAATGCCATTTTCAGGAAATAGCACGCTATTAAGCACTTTACAAATACCACTTTCAACTAGTAGCACGTTATTATGCACTTTATTAAAATACACCTTACAAAGTGATACATTACCATGCAATTTTATAAAGGTATAATCCGTAGCGTAGCCTCTTACCAATTCATAAGGATATATAGCAATATTTATATAGGTAATTTTTTCTTGGTATATTACGACTCGTATTCGTTATTAAGTAATAATAGTGGAGTTTTTAATGTAATCTATATCCGTTGTTTAGTAATAATGGTTTGATTGTAATATAGAATATATCCGTAGTTTAATTATAACAACAATATAATTACGGTAAAAGTTGTAAAGGTTTAAATTAGTAATTTTAACCGCGATAGTAATTATAATTAAGGCTTAATTAGTTCAAATAATTGGTAAAAATATAGTTATTAATTGTGTTTGTCATTATTACCTACAGGGGTGTAATTACGTGGGGATAATTATAGTATCATATGTTTTAAGGTTGATATAAAAAGATTTATTGTTCATTTAAATTAAACTTCTTTTTCTTTATTTTAATAGCGCGTAACTATAGTTAACATATATCCCGACTAGTTAATTAGCGTATATAAACTTAACCCATTATCCTATCTACTTATTTTAAACCGCTCCAATTAATAGGTTATTTAACCAATTCTTATATACTAACCTTACCCGTAAATAGATGTCGCGTAAAAACAAGTCTTTTAGGCGCTGTGTTACGTGTAAACGTAAACTTAAAAAAACGAACACTTCTGTAACCCGCCGCGCTGCCGATACCGCTACCGCCGCCACCCCTAACACTATCTTCTTTATTACGATATTATTAATCCATGCCTTAATTTTCGCCACGTCTCCCGCTGCCGCCGCCGCCGAAGCCGTTACCCCCTCTTTTCTCTTTTTCCCCTTCCTCCCTCCCCCTAACCCTTAGGGGGAAAAGCAAGGGGCATTTAAGGTTATAAACCTTACCTTTTCCTTACGGATAAAGATTTTATTACCCGTGGGACCCTCCTCTCCCGCCGCCGTAAACGTAACCTAGCGAAGTTTTAACGCGATTCGTATCGTTAATCTTTCCCATATCTTTCTTTATATTAATATCTTTATAAACGAGGTTATTAAAGCGTATTTCCTTCGTTATTTCGAGTTATGTATCACTAAAGGGCGTTGCAAGGATTTTTTAATACGTAAAGCATTAAGGAAATATCCAGGGTCCATAAAATTAGGCTGCTAATAGATAAGCCTTACGTGTTATATATCGCGTCCGCGGTCGCGAGCAAGTTTATTAATGATTATTATAAAAGCGGGTGTTAGTTGGCCCGTTATTGATGTTACGAACGGACTAGTAATGGATACGCCCTTATTTCGGTGGTTTTAAAGCCGTGGGTTGAGGTCGTATTACGCACTAACTGTCTTTATAATAAGTTTATTTAAAATTTATAACCTAAATCGCGATGGAAAGATTTTATTAGTATAAATATATTAACTTCAGCGCTTTTGAACGTAATCACTTTTGTAAATTACCAAAAAAAACCAATACTAATTTCTTCTAAGCGTTAACCGGCGGATTGAAGAAACGGCATCCGTTATTTGCGTCTGGAAACGGGGTTTACATATATACTATGTATGTGAATTCGACGAAGTTATCGCGCATTGCCGTAAGCAGGGTAAAAAAAAAACCCGCGTTTTTACCTAAGGATATACGGCCTAAGGTGTGGGGTGATCTCTCCGGTGGCACCGATGGTGGCATCGATGGCGGTAATAGTGATGGAGTCAATATAATGGGGAAAGGCGGTGGGAAAAAGGATGGTGGGGGCGCGACGCCATCCTTTCCCTCTTCTTTTAGCAGCGAATAACTGCCTTTTTCTGCCGGGTCGATGTACCCGGCTATAGAATAATTCGTTATATAATAACGTAATTATTTTTAAACACAAAATGGTATTGTAAGTAATAAATAAGTAGTGAAAATGTATTTAGTAAAGCCGTAAATTGTAAAATAACAAGTAATAAATATTGAAAACGGTACGAATAGTAAATTCAAATAAATAAAACTTTGTAAAATCGGTTTCAATGGTAAATTCAAACAAATAAAAGTTTCGTAAAAGCGATGTAAATAGCGAATCTAGACCGCGGTAAAATAATAAAAGCAGTGTAAATGTATAAAACAAAGAAGAAACAACAAATATTGATCGTAAAAAAAATATTAATTCGGATAAGGTAGTAAAACCTTACCATTAATAATAACGAAAAGCATGCTCGTTAATACAAGCGTCTTTAATATCCTATTCGGAGCGCCCTTGGTTATTACATTTGTAAGGTTTAACTTTCCATCAATTTTTTTCTTTTTTTAAATTTCTCAGCACTTATACGATCCTCATAAAGCTATAATTTCTATTGTAAGGCGTTTTTCATTCGTAATTCCAAGTTTAACCAGATATTCGTAAAGCGAAAAAGAGTTAGTATAAACGAAAAAAAGGAAATGGTTTTAAACCAAGGTTTAAAATGATTATTCGGACCATTATCGCTATAATAATTCCAAATCGAAGTCTCTAATCATATTATAAATCTCAAAGGTTAAAACGATTCGTATAACCCGCTTATACTTAATCGAATTTTGATAGATAATACTCACATGAAGCGTAAATCTGGTTCGAGCCGGTATTTTATTAATGAAAATTAAAACAAACTGTGTTTATAAGCTATAATCGGTATTATTAGCGAAGGAACCATTAGTGAAAATGAAAGGCTTTATAATATGTATGTTGAAATAAATTTATTATAAATAGAGTTTTAAATTCTTTATTTACCGCATAAGGTGTTTATTCAACACTATTGGAATAGTATTACATAAAGTATAGTAGATTAATTTTATTGTAAGTAAAGTTGATCGTACTGCAAGTGTATTGCTTTGTGCGAACTTACCGCATTGGGTGTAAGTCGACTACAGTATGCTTCACTTCACTATAGGGCACGGGCCAAGAAATAGGCAATACAAATTACTACGCAGACCGGCTAGTAGTCTGCCAAACCTAAAATAATACATCCACCATCTGACCACGCAATACTACTGTTACTTCGACCAATCGAATCGACAACGTTACAACGTCTAAGGCCCACCAACACTGATCAGTACTTATTAGGTTAAGCACAAATTATCCAAGTAGAAAAAAAAGCAACTTTTTGGTTACGCTCTAAGTTAAATGATCGCTGGAATAGAGGAAAGATTCTTGCGAAAGGCCTCTACTGCTGCTTCGGTTTTCACGGAAGTAAGTAGAAAAGACTTCTAGGCTGCGTCGGTTTTCATGGTAGCTTAGAGGTAACGACGGTATCGCTACTAAAAACACCAAGAAATATTTACAAATCTTTCTTAAAAACGTTAAAATTAACTATTAAAAGTCTAAAAGTTCGGCAACTTAGCAAACGGCTAAATCAGTACTACTGTGGGTGCTACTACTATAAAAACGATTAAGTCTCACGGCTAAACAACAAATAACCTTCGCTCTTTGATATTTACAACGACCTTTGACATTACCCTGTATATCAAACTTTTACCCCTACTTTACTCTTTTTACTCCCTTCACACTAACTTAATCATCAAGTTCGCTACCTTCAGCTAAATCACTAAGTCGCGCCGAGAAAGCCACGTCGTGCGACCTTATGCCAAGCCACCAAGTCTCTAAGTCACCAAGTTCACACGCGAATTCACGCTAAAAACGCTAAGTACCTACGCCCAAAATCACCAAATCCCTCGCCCTATATATCCTACATGCCCTCTAAAAGCCAAACTATCAAGAAAGCTCCAAGTCAGGCATTCATAAAGAAATTTAAAGCCCTCGGATCAGTTTTTACCAAGTACTATAACCATGACCTCTAAAAACATGACGTCAATAAAGAATCAACCGAAAAGCACCTAACCAACTTCCTCGGCTGTTTCATTTTGAAACATAACGTCGGTAAAGATATTAACCGCGCTTTTCGCAAATATCGCGAGTTCTTCAATGACTAGACCATTTCTATATAAAAAGAATTTTAAAAAACCGTCAAATCCAAACTAAAATCTAAATTCGAACGCTAAGGAATCTACGTATCAAAAGGAAACTTTACTAAGCTGGTAAAAAACCCTTTTCGAGTTAGATTAGCTTGAAAAACGCCCTTAAAACCCTAATCCTTAAAACATTTAAGGAAAAGAAAAAGACGTTAAGGGATTTTAACACCTATATACACGTTCCAAGGGACCTCCAATTTATCCCTAGCTAAATTAAGCCTCTTTAAAAGCTGGCGATAAGGAACCTGTTAACCTGATTAGTAGTTTAAAACCCCCACATCACAGCACGGAATACACTCTCAATGGTAATAGGGCACGTAAAGCAGCGGCCGCTAACGCATCCAGAGGAATCAACGATGACACTTTATAATAATTAATTAAATAAGATCGTCAGGCCTCTCAAAACATTTAAATACCTATCGCTTTTTAGTAATCCAACCGCTAAACCCCTTAAGAACCTTCCCTCCTTAAATTTGCCTACACGCGAAAACCTACTATAGGCTTTACTATCAAATTTTACCCCTCGGGTTAGGTAACTAACAATTACTCCTAGTACCATGCCTCGGAAACTCTAAGGATTAAACTGTTAGTAAATACTATTTAAGGTTGGGATAGCTATCGTAATCTTCCTCTAAAACCTGTCTAAATAATTAATATTAACTATAAACTCCTTACAGATTTCGCCAAGATCTGGAACAACACAAAAAAGTATAATGAAAAGCCTAACAACCTCTTTAACACTAAGATAATACCTTTCCTAAACATTTACAAGTAAATAGAGGTTCCACCCTCTGGTTTTTACTTACTATTTCCCGAAATCTTTATAAGGTACACCAAGGACTACTACCTGACCTTTCTAATCTAAACAACTACATTTCGCGAAGTTTACAATAATATAAAAAGCTACTTAGAATGCAATGTCCTCTTTACGTAATACTATATAGATTAGGCTATTACTAGGTTAGCAACGATAATAGCCAAGAAAAAAAAATGAAAAACCGATAAATATGCTTAATCAGTTAATTAACAAGTTGATGCTATGTCATAAAGTAATAGGGAAAGTCCACGTTAGCGAAGCCACACTTCGTAAACAGGTACAGACAACATTTACGGGCGTTAACGAGTTCTAATACGCCCTATAACGCCCAGATACTACTTACGAAGGCTTTTTTAACTAGTTGCGTTCTTCGCTTACCACCGTAATAACACGCACACCAAACTAGCTTAGTATATACTCCTAAGCCGATAACTTCCTTAACGTAAATAAAGAAGACTTTACGGTAATTAACTACGTCGACCGTAAATACGAGCGCCTACAACGACTAAGGTCTGGCTCACCGGTCTCGGACTAAAAACAACAACCACGTTAACACCAACAAGGTCAAGCTTCAAGCGAACCTATTAACCGCCAGCACTATCGTCGTAATAGTGGTAAAAGATATTAAATCTGTAATAAGTTGGGCTACTAGTCAACTCGGCACCCCTATTCCGAGCGTAACAATAGAAAGGTAGTATATCATGCCTAATACCCCACTGCTTCTAAACAGGACTACTTGAATCAAATCGCAAACTTTAAAGGCGACGAGCCAATTAACGCCGCCAACGCCCCTAAGCAAATTAAATAACACGAAAATAATACTCTAGATACGGCCTAGTAACCAACCAACCACGCCTTCCTATACCGTCTAAGTAATAAAGACTCTTACCTTTATCCCGATCAAACCCCTAACCCCTTACATACCTTTAATCTCCATAATCTTTATGCGGACCACACGTTTCAAGGCATTATACCAGACATAAGGGCAGCAAAGTACTTAATAGGAGGTTATTTTAAATACGTGGCACTACGGAGGAAAAATACTACAGCTACTAAAATCAACCGTTACGATACTAGCAAAGCCAAAGTTAGCTTCGGACTAGGCAAATAACTATCTTTACTATAGAAAACGGTAATTTGAATTATTATAAAAACAATCACGTTCCGTATCTTTAAATCCCCTACTTCTTTTCTACTTTATTCAAAGGATATAAAAACTCTCGGTATTAATGTTGATGTTAACATAAATAAACTAATTAAAAATGGCTAAAGGTTTTCACTCGCTCCTAAGTAGGTACACATATAGTTCTATCTTTAAGGCCCGAAAACAGTAGTATTAAACTTAACAGAAACGGAAATATGTTAACTATACCGACGTTTTAACCACCTAGCTGTTAATAAGCTATACAAAATCCTCAAGTCCGCATAGTATAACGATATGGAATATTTTACCCTAGAAGCCATTAAAAGGCTTTATTACCACTACTAAACGCATACCTAAATCCCCCGGAAATTTAAGTTTACATTAAAAGACGATAAGGATTTTAAGTACGAAATCTTCGTCGATATGGTTTACTTAAATTATAAGCTTATCCTTTACGTTGTTAATTCTACAACCTTTTTCAACGGGGTTAAGTTTCTAAAGTTCCTTTCGGTAAAGGATGCATAGAAAACGTTAAGGATGCTATAAATTAACACGTATCTGGGTCCACCTAACGTTGTCGTTCACGATACCGGTATAAAATTTACCGCGATAGAACTTCAAGGAAATACCAAGATAATAGGCATTTAATATAAACAGGTACCTGTAAAAGCCTACTGAAGTATTGTGAAGGTTAAAAGGGTACACGCTCTACTTCTCCGAGCATATAATATTCTTACGTTGGAAACTAAAAGCTTTATAGATCAGGAGGCACGCCTACAAATGGCAGTGAAAGGTCTGAACGATATTTTGGGCCTTGAAGGCTTAGTGCTAACGCTTCTAGTCTTTGGAGCGTACCTACGCCTAACGAGTGAATCTCCACCCTTAATAAGTACTTAGAAACGCGCTGCGGCTTACAGCAAAGCTTTAAGGGAACTACAAATAAAATCGGCACGCCGCCAGATTAATAACGCCTTAACACCAAAAACATCCCTTTAATAATCGACATGCTTAATTTTCCGTTACAAAGTAAAGTCCTCGTATAGGGGAAATCGGAAAAATAAAAAGGCCTATACAAAATATTAAGTATTACAAACTCCGAAATAATGAAAACTATTAACAGCACTGTACCTTTCCAAACCCCTCAAGTTAAGCCTTACATTAGGGTTACTAATGATAAAGACCGTCAAATCCCTTAAGCCAAGCGACCGAGCTAACACGAATCTCCTCCACCCGTCATCGATAGGCCATAAAATGCTGTCAACGCAGACGACCTTCGAAGAAAAAAAAACGTTAAAGAGGAGGAATACATACCGGGCCGTATTTACAATAATGCTTAGGTAATCAAGAAAGAAAATGATAACGAAAACCTAACACTAAAGCTCCAAGAGTAAAGGATTATCAAAACCTCCGGTAAACCCTTTAAGGAAAGTAACAAGGTCGAAATCGATGGTTTTCTAACTTAAGAAGTTGTACAATTCGTGCCGAAAACCGACTTCAACCTCCAAAAACTAAACGTCACGATTTTCAAATTAAGATTATCTACGAGGTTAAAGGTAAGACCATAGGGAAGCTGTACGAAAAGTCACAACTAATGGTTCAAGGATACAACGATAAAAACAAGGACTAAATCCTTACGTAATCGCTAACGATTTGAAAAATTAGCTAACGCTTAATAATTATTTTGATAACAAATTTGCTAGCCAAAACTAAAATTAAGTTTACGCTTAATAGCCGTAATATAACGCAAGCCTATACGTAATTAGCAACGGATCTATAGCGAATCATACTACTAAAGCTGCCATAAAAGCTCCGTACTATTTACCCTTTAGGTATGGTAATACGTTATATCAAACCATTATACGAATTGACTAAAATAGGCGTTTACTAGTTTATAACCTACCAGTCGTACTTTAAATCCCGGCTAACGATAAAGTCTTTAACATACGATCCGTACTTACTAGTAACGTAAAAAAAAAAAATCGGTATAATAGGTATACAAATTAACAATACCTTTTTCTTCGGAACAGCTAGCTTTATAACATTAAAACAATAAACGATTCAGGACTTTAAGTTTTGAAATTACAATCTGGTAACGACGCTAATAGAAAACACACAACTTAAATTCAATAGATTGTTAATCCGAATACTTAATATTAATACCGGCTTTAGCTTTTGCCAAAAGGGCTAAGGCGTTGTTTTAGCAATAATCGACAAAACTAACGAAACCAGGGCTTAACGGTACTTGGAATAGCGTGCCCGAGGTAGCTATATTACTACCTTATACCGACCGAAAGCCTTTTATGACCTATCCATCGCGGCACAAACACAAACGCCAACGAATGAAAACTTTAACCGTCTAAATAGGAGGTTCGAGTAGCAAATGCGGAACTTAGACCGTGAAATCAATATAATCCCAATCGAACTTTCAAAAGCCAAGTTAATAATTATCACAAACAGGTTATTTATCAACAACACTAACTTATCTTTAAAAATAGGCTTCCTAATAAGCCTCGTTAATAACGTTAAGTAGGAAAACGAATTTATCATCATCGGCAACCTAATTTATTAAACCTTCGTCAAGTGTAAAAGGGTCACATAAAACGTGCTAACATCGGAGGTTTATAACATAATAATAGGCTTTAACGTAGGTATAACATTATTAAAACCCCTTAATCTTATCACCAAACAGCTAAAAATTCCCCCTATCCCGTTGGTAATCTGTACCGACTTAAGAAGCCTCTTTAAATGCCTTTTAAAGCTCGAAACCACCAGCGAAAAACGCCTAATAATGAATGTAATAACACTCCATAAAGCCTAAGAATGGAGGGAAATTAAGGAGTTCCGATAAATCAACGGTAAGGAAAATCCCGCAAATACAATAACAAAAGCGACACTAAACAAATCCCTGAAAAGGTTTGTAGAAAATAATAGACTAACCATACACATCAAGAGCTACGTTAATAAGCCGCCCGGAAAACCCAAATCACGTAATAGTGGACAAGGATATGCTATCATATTGGAAAAATACTAGAGGATTAATGGTAATTCGTTTAAGTGGCACAATTGAAGTAGAGGTTTGCGAAAGGCTGTAGCGAAAGAAAGTTTTATAGGAATCGATAAACTCGAACCTCGGATCAGCGGAGCAATTAAGGCCAAATAAGGTCAATTTACATACAATTGGGTGCAATGCAGTATGAAAGTCAACTGGGATTAACAGGAGTCTGGCCAGTTAATGAAAAGGAAATTCAGTGGTAACCGGAAAAAATTGTTCAGCCACGCTGGCGTACGCGCACAAACTAAAACTCCATCAATATTAGAATAGTATTACATGTAATATAGTAAGTCAACTTTACTGTAAGTAAAGTTAACCGTACTGCAAATTTATTGCTTTATGCGGACTTATCGCATTGGGTGTAAGTCGAGTGCAGTACGCTGCATTTCACTATAGGGCACGGGCCAAGAAGTTGGCCATACAAATTACTGCGCAGACCGGCTAGCAGTCTGCCAAACCTAGAACAATACATCCACTATCTTACCACGCAATACTACTGCTACTTCGACCAATAGAATCGACAACATTGCAACGTCTAAAGCCTACCAGCAAACACTTTATATATATTGTCCGAAAGGTCGTTTTAATATTACGCAGATACCTAAAGATTAAATACCGCTTTTAGATATACAAATAATATAACTTAAACGACACTTGTATACTAGTATTTATATTCGTCAGCCCTTTTTACTCTATTCAGTACATTAATGGAAACTTTGTCCAATTACCTTTTTTATGTAGGGTTCAAAACATCGTTGCGAAAGGTAATTGTTGCGCCGTTGAAATCGATTATCTGGTCCTTCATTAGGTACATTTTGGGTTTTGTTTTTAGGCTGGCTTTTAAAAGCTTCCTCTTTTTAGGTACGGAGAACAACTTGTCATATGACGTCAGAGTATTATCTGTTTATATATACATTAGTGTAAAGCTTTCAAAACGTATTGTTAAACCCATTAAATATAAGTTGAAGGTCGAATTAGCTGTTTCGGATCGTTCTTTATAATACCTTTAATAAATATTATACAAAATATACACGAGCCTTAGCGAGTCTGTAAAGCGATTTTATAATACGTAAAATCGTTTCGGTTAAGTGGTGTTTCCGGAGCTCTGTAGGTATATAAGAGTAATTACGGCGTTTAAGCCACTCTTTCGATTATATATAAGCTTCTATAATATTACGAAGTTTAATATAAAGTTTGTATGGTGTACATAGAGAGGAAACGAACACCAAAATTATATGATGGTTTATTTTTTACAAAATAGGAAATTAAATTATATTTTTCTTACTGGCGTTATCGTATTCTTTAATAATAAGGCGGCTTATTTTATACAGTATGCCGGCTTTATCTTTCATTTCGTAAAGCAGGCGTATGGGAAAGATTTAGTAAACGTTGTACATTGTTAATTTAAACCTTTCACAATGAAAAACGTCTTATTCGATTGAAATAATGATTTTCGTTTACGTAAATTGCTTAAACGGTAAACTTAAAGTGGTGATGATGCCTTTTCTACGAAGCTTTAAATTTAATCTACGGTCCGCCATTTCCTTTTACGTAATAAAGAAGTTTGTAACAAGGGTTTTAAAAGGTTTTTTTTGTTTTCGAAGCTAAGTAGGCTCCCTTGGCGACGTGATATTAGTTTAATTAATGTTAACGGGCCGGTTTTGTATAGTGGTAAAGTTTTGGATGTGGTATCCGGGGAGTATATTAGATTCGGGGGCGGCTTAAATTCGTTATCCTAAAAGTGGTTTCGTCTGTGCTACTAGTTGTATTGCGGTTTTAGGCCGGTTTTTTTTACTTTCTCCCTTTTCTACTTTCGTATTATTACTTAGCGGAACGAGCTTATAACATTTAGCAAATATACAAATATATTGTAGCATTTAAACCCATTAATCTTTCAAAGACCAGTTTATTCGTCTTTAGTTTTCCAAATTCGAAACCTAAACTGTAATGTTAAGTTCAAAACTCAAATTTTACGCGGGTTATTCCTTATAGTTAATGTTTTCGAAACGTTATATCTAGCCCGTAGGGAACTTAGTGTTGCCATAGCTTTTTCTATAGCATTTTCCTTTTATATAGTGACTAGCAATAATGTTTAATTTGTGTAAATTTTAGGGTAAATATCGAAAACAAAGAGTATGAGAAAAAACCTATTCGGGCCGGATATGTTGTTTATAACGTTAACCGTTATTTATAAGATATATTCCTTCAAGATGATACTCTTCAATTCTTTAGATAGTATTACATACGTTTTCCCAAACGGTTTATAACACTGTTCGCATTTTTCAATACCCAATAATAATTTTATTAGTATTTATTTATACTTATTACTGTCGATCCTAACTTTGGTACGTTATTTAGTTGAATTGAAGACCGTGTTTACGTTGTAGTTCATCCAGTCCCAAATCCCTAAGTAAACGTTTAACCAATAATTTACCAAAGTATGCCAGCAATCCGTACCAAAAGCGTTTCGCGTAAATTTCGCGGCTTGACATAATATTATTACATCGACAGTATATAATATTAACAATTTGTTAAAGTATATTATATTTACAGTTACATCGTATTTAAAGTTTATATCATTTTAAAGGCGGAATTTAAACCGCCGTGTGATTTAGGAATGTAACTGGTATTGGTAGTAAAACCTTTCAATGGCTTCAAACTCTCATTTTCCTACATTTATGTAACCTGTGACATAAAGCAGTAGTAAAAGGCGTTTCGAAATTAGGTATTCGAATCGGCTGTATAATATTCGTAGTTTCCGTTACATTAGGTAAATAGCTTTAATTATACGTATTTTGGGGAAAAACTTTAGGTGTTTAAATTTAAGCCGAAACGGTACGGATACCTTATCCGAAATACGAATAAGTTAATTAATCGTATTCCGGACCTCGATTTCGGGGTTATTCATATTAGTTAACGATAATAGAAAGAACGTTTTGAAATTTATTACGTAAAACCTAACCGGTACGAATCGATATTTACAATGACCATCCTAAGTAATAACGTTTCGTTTTTACCGAATAAGATCTTTCGATATTTTTTTATTCGATCGAGTTGAAATTTTGGAAATTTCGCCGCGAACGCGTCGAATTATTGCTTTCCGGTGGTTAAGATGTCGGCTGCGCTTATGTCAAATATAATAACTTGAAATCGGTTTCTGCACCTATTGAAAGATTTAAATTATAATGCTATATAAGCGTTTAATACATTGTTTTCGTAGTCCAAGCTTATACTATGTAAAAAGTAAGCAATTTATAGGCTTGTAAAAATTCGTTGAGAGGCTTCGTCATCTTAAATTATTAGGTAAACTTTATTACCTTTAAAGTCTTTTTTTCTGAAGGTATATTCGTAGGGGCAAACGTTAAACTTATCTTCAATTCCTTCGTATTCGGTTACGTATATTATAAAATATGTTTCCGTTTAGTCTTTAGATAAGTAATCGGCCTAAAACTAACGTTTAATGAGAAGTTATTCGTATACTAGGTGGTTAGTAAACTAATAGCCAACCTTACCATATATAATACAACGGTTTTAAAAACCTATAAAACTTTGTATGCTTTTTTGAGGATATCGCTATAGGTGTAGTAAGTTTCTCCCTTAGTCAAAGAATTTTAAGGGGGTTGACGATTTTCATTAAAATGCCAGGAGACAATAAAAATTTAAGGATTTTAAATGAGTTGACTATTTTATTTAATCAATTGGTAAATTGCTTCAATATCAATTCCTTTAACCGCGTTAACAGCTGTTATTTTACGTGCCTTACCGCCGTTAAGAGCATACTTTGCGTTGTCTCGTAAATGTATTGGGCTACCAAACAATTTAACAGGTTTCTTATTGTCAGCGTATAAAAAGGCTTAACTTAACTAAGTGTAAAAGAGAGGTATCCTAAAATGCGTATAGGGGCATTAAGGTTTTTAATACCCTTTCTTTTAAGGCGTGGATTTTAAGGGCATTCCTTAAATTAGGCCAGTTTGAAAAGGTTTTTACCAGTTTGGTAAAGCCCTTCTTTAGTACATGGATCCCTCATTGTTCAAGTCCTGTCTTTAATTTAAACTTAATACCTTTTTAAATCTTATTCCATATATTAATAATCCAGTTGTCAAAAAACTTAGGATATTTGCGAAAGGTGCCGTCGCCACGGTTAAATTTTTTTCCGCCGTTCAATTTAATGATAACATAACCGATAAAATTAATCAGATGACGTTTGGTCAAGTTTTCATCGATATCTGAACAAAAAAAGTCTTTATTATATTACTTTTAAAAAAGGAATCCAAAGGCTTTAATCTCTTTTTGTAACTTTAAAGTAGGTGCAATTTTAAGGGTTTACTTTGTGTAGGGCTTAATAGGCGAGAGACTTAGCATTTTAACGTAAAGTCTTGCAAAAACTTGGTCACTTGGCTTAAGGTCGCGTAACGTAGCTTTTTCAGCGCGACTTGGCGAATCTTAGTGTTTTCGCTCAAAGAAGCGAACTTAACGATTGAATTGGCGTAAAAGAAGTAAAAAGGAGTAAAGTAAAGGAAAAACTTAGTATTTAGGCAAAAGAGAAAGTTGTTTGTTATTATAGGTAAAAGTCAAAGATTATTTATTGTAATTGTTTAGCCATGAAACTTGGTTGTTTTACAATAATAGTACCTATAATAGTATTAATCTAGCCGTTTACCAACTTACTGAAATTTTAACTTTTCAATAGTTAATTTTAACGTTTTTTCAAAAGATCCGTAAATATCTCTTAATGTTTTTACTAACGATACCGTTATTGCCTTTCGACTATCGTAAAAACTAGTGCAACCTAAATATCTTTTTTATATATTTCCGTGAAAACTGATATAGTAGTAAAGGCCCTTCGTAAAAATCTTTCCCCTACCCTAACCGTCATTATTAATATAAAATGTAACCGGAAAGTAATCTTTTATTCTACCTAGCTTATCTATACTTAACTTAATAAGCACTAATCAGTATTGGTAAGGCTTTAGACGTTGTAACTTTATTGATTCGATTAGTCGAAGGAACAATAATATTATATGGTCAAGTAATATATGTATTGTTCTAGGTTTGGCAGACTGCTATCCGCTCTGCGTAGTAATTTGTATGGCCAATTGTTTGGCTCGTGCTCTAGTATGAAGTAGGCGTATACTGTACTGGACTTGCAGCTAATATAGTAGGTCCACACAAAACAATACACTCGACTTGCAGTCAATATAGTTAACTTTATTGTAAGTAAAGTTGACCTACTGCACTGCAATTACTACTATTATAACATGCGTAAAATATATTCATGTATAGGTATAGCATTCGATTAATAATCTTCTTTTGCTGTCCAACACAAATGTATGTGTTGTTTCTATTATGTTTTATTTTTCAACTACATAGTTAATATATTGTATTTACCTTCCTATAAATTTTTCTTATCTCTAGTATATATTCATCGAATAAAAAATATATTTATAAGAATATCAATTTAATATTATATGAAAAACGTATTATTTGAAAGTGATACTATATTCATCGTCTAGAAAATGTTTTTTATAGTTTAAGCTTGTATTCATCACGGTCCTTCTAATTACTTGTTCGTATTTGTTAAGATTTTTTCAATTTCTTTTTTTTTTTTCTTTACCTTTATATTTTTCAATTCTGATCATCTTTTTCTTTCGCGTCCAACCTAACTTTTAGTATATTGCATCTGTTAATAAGAAAATTGGAAGGTTATTTAAAGGCGTATTATTGTTATTCAAGTATTACTAAAGCTTTTGTAATAATAGAAAAACGATTTTCAATATTGATAATATATGTTTCAAGTGATGTAAAATTATTCGATATTATAGATTATGGGGATGAAAATTATTTTTTTATCAGGTAATAGAAGTCGTTATTTCTCAAATGATAAAAGTTTTTGTTTGTTAGTTGTTAGATGAGAAGGTAATTTGAAGTTTTGTAATTGGTATGTATTGTATCAAGATAATTTATTGTTTAATTATAATACGTGGTTTATCTATGTATTCTACATATTACGTTTATATATAAGTTTTTATACGTTTCTTAACCTATTAACACATCCCTTCATACAAATAATTAACATAATTATATTAATAAACTTCTTTAAGATTTTGTTTAAATTACGTTTCATAATTACATTAGCAAGATTATTTTTACCGTTAATCCATCAGAATTCTCCAATTTCCCTAGTCTTGTATGCTTCCCTTAAGGGCCATCACATCAATCATCAGTCATTTTTCGCTTATGACTGAACTGGAGACGCCGAACATATAAGACATGCCAAGAAGATATAACACTCCCCATGTCGAGTCACTGCAGACTGGACCAGGCATGTCGAAGCATTCCTTTTGCGCATCCATGTGTTTACGCTATTCAACATCCATTGATGGATTTGGGGAGGTTTACCGAGTGAGGCCCCACCGGATTGGTGCTTGTTCGATGGAACCTTCTCCAGTCAGAAATCAGCAAACCTGTTTGGTAAGGTAGGAAGGATGCCCTAGTTTCGAGAGTATGACTCCAGGCTGCCCGAACCGCCGACTTCTTCTCCTGTTCGAGTAGCGGTCCTACTCCCATGACAACCTCGTCTGTGCCACACACAGCTTCATCTGCGCCGGTACTCGTCCTGGACAGCGCCACCGGAGGCGTCAAAATAGCATCCAGGTTGTTGTACAGGGACCATGCACTCTAGCCACCCGACCCGGCCGACATCTGGACGCCCCCGACACCATCACCGTTGCCGTCCATCTGCTGCTGGGGCGGCGCCAGCTGCCCCCGCTCCGCGGCCTTGTGCCTCTTCTCCCACGCCTCGTCCGAGACGAGGCATCGCGCGACGACCAGCGGCACAAGCCCCCACAGACACGCATCGAGCAGGAAGTGCGCCGTCTCCACGCCGACGAGGCTGGCCGCGGCGCCCCGCGCGAGCCCGCCCCCGAGGCCGAGGCCCCACCCGAAGAAGCGCCCGCCGCGCCGCACGGCCAGCGGCCAGAGCCAGGCCGGCTCCCACAGCCCGGCCACCGGGAGCCCGCGCGCCCGGCACCACAGCCAGGCCACCTGGCGCAGGGACGCCGCCTCCAGCGGCGCCAGCAGCAGCGACGAGGCGCGGCGCGCCACGAGCCCCGCCGCGATGCTCGCCGGCAGCCGCGTCAGGGCGTTGTCGCGGTACATGCGCGGCCGAGGGTGGCGCCTCAAGCTGCCAGGCCCGTCGGCACTGTGCTGGTCACCAAGCGGGTCGCTGACGAGGTTGGGTCGCAGCTCGGCAGACCAGACGCCGGACGGGAGGTTGCCGTCGTGGGACGGGTCCGGGTTCTCGGGGTTGTTCTCTACGTCGAAACTAATGAGCGTAGCACTGACAATTTCCTCGGTGGCCTCGTCCTCGGAGCTGAAGTCTTCCGTGTTGGGCGCGTGCGAGCGGCGCGGATGGCTCCGCGGCCTGGAGGGTGCGGATGGGGTGTTCTCGGGACGGGCAGGCGGGGCGGTGGTGGTGTGCCCGTCTGGGGCTTGGCCGCGATCGGCATCTGCCTCGTGAGGCTGGTCGTTTGTCTGCGACCGGTCCCAGACGTTGGCGTTGGGCACAGGGTCCGCGAGCACTGGGGAAGGATTCTGGCCGGGGTGAGCCTGCGCTCTTGGGGTGTCGGTTTCCCGATCATCAGAAGCGCGCTGTACGAGGACCCCGCTGCTTTGCAGTCGGTTGTAAGTTGAATCAGAGCTGGATGGGTTCGGCAGCCAGTCGTACAATTCTTCATAGAGTACCTCCGTGACAGCTTGACAGACGCCGTTGACGATGTAGAAGGCCACGAAAGGCGCTGTGCTGAGGGCAACACTGCCAAGCCATGCAGCCACGGTGCGGACGTTGGGTGACGAAGGGAATGGGCATGGTGTGATGACCGACGAGCTGGAGAATGGAAGGAAGAACCTCCAGCTCGGGAGCCAAGGCGAAGCAGAGGCGGGTAAGAGGCATGTCCTCTGTAGAAAGACCCATAACTTCAAGGATGTCTGCACATAGGCGAAAGCAATCTTGGCGAGAGTGCTCTGCATGATGTTATCGGCGAACCAGGGGAGGTCCAAGGCATCGGCGACCACGAAGGCGGGCAGGCCATGAAACCATAGGCTTGTCAGAGACTGCGTCTGGCGCTCGACATGGACGAGTCTCAGGAAGGGCACGTGCGAGTATCTTTTGTACAGCAAGATGCGCTGCCTCATGGCACCGAGTCCCCAGACGCCTCCCAGTTCACATGCCTGCGCCACCCACTCGATATTCCTGCCGATGGCGTCGTCATGATGCTCATGAGCGCCACGTCTCTGGTGCTCGGCCCTCAAGTCATCGGCGGTGTTTTCGGACTCGACAACGCCTATCGCCAGCATGACCTCGTTGTGGGCGCGGATGATGTCTCTGTTGGCTCGCTTTGTCTCCGGGTTGACTGGTCGTCCGCGTTCGTCGTACATCTGCAGTGGGGCATGCGGGTCGCCTTCTCCGTCGCCATAAACCACGTCTTCGTACGGCGACCGGCCCAAGGCCATCGAGGTGAGGGGGCCTAGCCTGGTCATAGTGGAGATGCTCGTCGTGTGCCTGATGGCTAGATCCTGTTCTGGGAGTCATGTGGGTGTGGGTTGAGTTGATGATGTCCTTGCCTGGCGTGTGGTGGTCTCCCGATGATGCTCCTGCACAGAGCCTCGGTGTCCAATGGATGACACGGTAAAGAATCGAATTCGAAGCTGTTCAGCAGCATTCAGTCACTCGTATCAATCATCAGCCTTCGCGGGAGTGCAGTGCCAAGGGGAACCAATACTGTCTGTAGTGGATGCGGACCATGGACGTACGTACTGGCAAGGTAGAAGGGAAACTTGGACCAGGCAGATGAGTCAGCGTTGGGCTGCATCAATATATAAGCTCGACTGCCCTGCGCCTATGCTCCCAATTCTCCCCTTCTTTCTTCATACTTACCTTGTCTGAATTGCGGTCGCTCAAGATTTATCGCAATTAGAGTGGGAGGCCTGCATTGCACATCGTGGCACTGACCAGTCTGGTCTGTCCTTCGGGGCCGACCTGGGCGGAATTTTTGTTTTCTTCCTCTTTTTTTCATTGTGCTCGCCGCCTGGTGCGGCGACATGAAGACGAAGCCATCGCCGGCCTAAGCATAGACCACCAGTACATGGCCAAGAATTTTTCAGTATTGTGTGCTGATGTGGCATCGCAACTTCGAGAATGTTCCCCTCCAAAAAAGGCCCTCCTGCCCTGCCACCGTCCCAAGTTACCTCCCCACACTCCAATGTCCCCAGCACAATCAGAAGCCCGGCGACCAGAGAATGCGGCTTCGGCGACGGGGAAGAAGGCGCCCTCGGCCGCCTTGCAGTTGGGCTGGCCTCGGCGCGGCTCGGCTCAGCTCGAACGAGATGGACAGTTGATGGGTCTTGTTGGTGATTTATTTTGTGCGTGCTGAAACTACTGATAGTATTTAGCCGGCCTCAGGAGCTACCCGTAGACGAAGGGTTCAGCTTCTCTGCATCAACTCTCCTTACCAAGGCTGTCAACCCACGTTCACGGGCCAACGTGCCACTTCCCATCCCATCTATCATAGGCTCCCAAGAGAACCTTGGAAGGCTTGCGGTCGGTAAAGGCTGCATAGCACAAGGCCAAATCAAGATGTTCAAATCATGATATGCGAAGTAGTATGTACTTTCACAGCCTCTTCCACCGTCTGTATCTCTTTGTGTCCGTGCTATTCTTGTAGCCCACACGATCAGCCCCATTCTTTGGGGGGCCTTCACGACCACTCTTGCCGTCGCGGTATTGTCGCAGTGCGGCTGGGCGGCAGAACCTCTGCACCAAGCGCCGCCTCAGCGGCGGCGTCGTGGCATATCGCGCAGTGCCCTTGTGGGTCTGTTCGCGGGCCTCGGTCGGCGCTCGTTCCCAGGAGCCGGCGCGCAGGAAACCGGTGTATTGGGTGTGTGTGTGTGTGTGCGTGGTTCTTCGTCAGGGGTACATAGCGGCAGTAGCCTCCCCGATCTCACCGCCACGCCCCGGCCCGCATCAGGACCCTCTCGAACTCGGCCTTGCGCACGCCCCGCCCCACGCCCGCGCCGCCGTTCGCCTCCAGGATCATATCCCGCAGCAGCTCGTCGCCGACGTCCTCCTTCAGCACCGCCGCGACGCGCCGCAGGTGCGCCATGGTGATGGCGCCGCCCTGCGGCGCACCCGTGGCCGGGTCCGTGCCCATAAAGAGGCCGAACGCTCGGTCCACCTCGCGTGCGTGCTGTGTCTGCCCATCGCCATCACCATCATCGTCGTCGCCGCCGTCGTCGCGCGCGTGCAGCTTGAGGGCGCAGATCGCGACGAAAGACGCGAAGTCCGCGTGGCCTTCGTCGTCGGGGTCGAGGACCGCCGCGAATTCGGCGAGCTCGTTCTTGTCTTTGGGGGGGATGTCGAGGGCGCTGCGGAAGGAAGGGAGGGTGGGAGCGGACGGGGACAAGTACAAGTCAGTAGGTTGGTCTTGTTACAGCGCCTCTCACGTGCCCCGGCGTATTATCATTATTATTAATATCCACGCGCCTTGGGGATGGACGGCTGTTAGGGGAGTTGGGCAGAGAAAAGGCACCAAAGGGAGGTTGCGGAGGAGGGACGATGGATGAGTTAGGGCAAAAAGAGAAAAGAACGTCTTACATCATGGCCCGCCGCACGTCGCCGATCGGAATCACGCCCTCCTTCTCGCCGTCGATTTGCTCCGCAAAGAGCGCAAACGCCTCGCGGATGTCGGCCTCCTGCTGCGCGGTGATGCCGTGCTCGCGCGCGAGCTTGGACGGCCGTGGCTTGCCCGACGCGCCTGACTCGGCGGCTTTGCGTTTGGGCGCCTGGGGTACACTGATCAGACCGGTTCAATGCGCTCGCATGGAACGGAATGCCCGGCTGGGCTCTTTGGGTTACTTACCATGGTGCAGAAGTTGCGAGTACTTTGCAAGATGGCGTTCGGTAGGACTTTATTCGTGGATGCGATGACCAATCAAATATGGATGATGTCAAGGTGGATGCACGCTCCGGTCTAGGCGAGAGCGCTCATGTAAGCAGAGTGGATCGCAGCGGACCAAGGCGCTGGGGTGTTGCAAGCCCTGTCCTGTGTATAAAAACTCGGCGCAAGGAGGTGCTGCCACGGCCGTCCTTCTTCAACATCGGCGACACTACGATGTGCTCCCACCGATCCTCGACCTCCGGCATGCTTGCACTTGCACTTAAACGCCAGGATTCCGATGCCTTCATTCTTCATTGCTTGTTTGCAACGAAAACACATCCGGTAAGATGCTGTTCGCGCAGGCGCACAGCGCATCGCAACCCAGCAATCCTCAGCCTGGAAGCACGAGGGGCATGGAGGGACTGGGCGAAGTCACAGCCCCTCGCCGCGCATGTCGTCGATCTACTATAGTATCACCCGCTTCTTTAAATAGCTAGAGCTTGCCGTCTCCGTTTCCGAACACCAGGACGAGCAAGTGTGGACACTGAAGCAAAAGCAACCTCCGTCACTCGGTCGATGTTGCCTGTCCCTCATCTCCAGAGGCTGGCGACTGCTTTGACATGGACACATTCCTTTCATAGCCACGCAAATCACAGTTGTATTTTGTTCACCTGCTACGCCCGGCACGTGCCTGCCTCCCTCTGCTCTACAGCCACGCAGGCCCTCTACATCTTGGACGCCCTCGGCATTCTGCCACGCTTTAGCCCGGGCTCTCCGGCTTGCTGCGTCGAACTCACTTGAAGTTGTTCTTCAACTCCCGCAGCGCGTGCATCACCTCCACCGGATCTGTCTTGCCCGTGACTTTCTGCATCTCGGGTTCCTGTGAGATGAATATGTCAGTATGCATGTCTTCGGAGGCCTTGTGCACGACGGGCAGCACTTACGCTGGTCCTCATGAAGGGGTTGTGTTGCTGCATAATACAAACATGTCAGCTATCATGGCCCTGCCAACAGCTTCACGAAGCACCCCTGCCTGCCGCCGCCTCGCCTACCTTCTCGTCCCCTATGGTGAACCGCCCCTGCGTCTCCTGGTGCGCGTCCGCGAACGCCTGCAGCCGCCGCAGCGCCGCGTTCTGCAGCACCGTCACGGCGAACCGCACGTTGCTCCGGGTGTACTCGTGGCCCGGGAATACGCTGGTGTCGTCCGGCAGCGCGGCCAGCGTGCGGTTGAGCGCCGCGTCCATCTCGGCCGCGCTGCCCTCGAAGAACTTGCCGCAGCCGGCATGGAAGAGGGTGTCGCCCGTGAAGACGGCGCGCTGCGCGCCGTCCTGCAGGAACCAGCAGATGCTGTCCTGCGTGTGGCACGGCGTGTGCAGGCCCGTGACGGCGACGCCGCCCAGCGCGAAGCCGGTGCCGTGGGCGGGCGTGCTGGTCACGCCCTCGGAATCTTTGCCGCCGATGACGGGGAGGTCGGGCAGGTTGAGCTCCTCTCGCTGGAGGAGGTGGTTAGTAGACACGCATGTGTGCTGGGATATACAAGGGCGGGCCCCATAGAGATCACAGACGAGCTTCTTGTTGCCTCCTGCGTGGTCCCAGTGGTGGTGGGTGTTCACGATGGCTGTCAGGTTGATGTTGCCACTGGCTATGGCCTCCTTCAGGACCGGCACGATCCTGAAAGCATCATGATCATGAGAACGACCTCTCGACAGAATCTTGGTGAGCCCTAACACTCACTCAGGAGGGTTGGCCGGGTCGATGATGATGGCATCCTTGGTCTTCTCATCCGTGACCAGGTAGGCGTAGTTGTTGCTCGTCCCCACCCCTATAAATACACGCTATCAGCCATGGTGTCTCTGCCTCCCTGTCTCTTGGACCGATCATTCCCAACGTACACATAGGAATCGACTGGATGTGCATGGCGCGAGTAACGGCGCGCTGGAGACAACTTAGCACACTCTGATCACTCGGCTGGGCGCGATCCCAAATGCACTCACGCGGAAAGCCAATGTACCGAGTTTGCTCCGGAGAAATGGTCGGGGACGGATTGCAGAATTCATGAGGCGTGTCTCACAATACGTGCTCGAAACAGTGACAGGCGCTCTCCTCATCTGGCTTGAACTTGAGGTGTGGGTGGAGGCAATGGAGATGATGATTAATCTAAACCCGGTATGACGCTATTGGCTGGGGAAGAAAGTACCTCTCTTGACGGCCTCTCTTCCACGAACGAACGAGCCATGTGAACTTACAAATGGCTGAATTTAGGGGGGGGGCGGGGATTATGGGCGCGTGAGTTACAACGCACGCAACCGTTCGAGGTCACCAGGCTCAGCTGTAGATCAACCGACTTGTGTGATACTGTACTTCATTGTAGACTTGCTGCTCAAAGCACTCCTATCGGCTTGGGAACCCAAGGACCCTTCCGCTTGAACCACCCGCCTCTCTGCCCGTCCTTCTCCACCTCTCCATTGCCCATCTCCCGCTTGCCAGCAGCAGCAGCCTTGCCCTGCGCCAGCATCAGTTCCTCCCGCAACGCAGCCTCGTCCCCCTCC